>WSTK01000238.1:0-44076 GCA_019616945.1 Ceratobasidium sp. 414
GTTTCTCTATTCTTTTCTCATCGCTTGTTGCACCCACTTATATAGTGAAGAGTGCAGTGCGCGATACTACTGTGTGCTTCAAGACATCAGCAACTGACTGACATCGCTTAATTAGTGCCCACTTAAAGAGATTAAGTGAAGAGCGCATTACGCGATATTTGTGTGATTTATCCTGCTCTTACTGTAAGGCATTTGAGAATACCTTAAGCTAGTAACAGTTAGTCTATACGACTAGGGTTGAATAGTATTATTATTTACTACAAGGGATCCTGGACTTAGCATCCTTGCTCTTAAGTACATACATCATCTATCAGCTTACACTGTGAACAGTTGAGTTGATATCTTTGCTTATAGTTATTTAGTTATTAAGACCGACTCTAACGGAATCTTTAAGACTTAATCTTAAGGGTTTAGTGTACAGATCTAGTTACTTGTATTCCTTACGCTTAGTAAATACAAATCTAACCAGATCCATAACAGTAAGTCACTTTTGCTATATAGAGGGTATCAACCTACCATGCTACTGGACCCTACAAAGAGCTATGTAGCACTATGTAGCATACTGTAGGAAAACATGGTTTTGCTGATGAATGCCGAAGGTCACCGCTGTTCTTCGGGCAAAGGCAAGGGGTGTGATGTTTGAAGCGCATGTTGTCCTTCCACGGCGCCTAGATGTTGTATGTTCCAGTTGATGTTCTGCCACTATATAACCCCCTCCTCGTTGCTTTACTTTCACCAATTCCCTCGTCCTCCACCCCCAAGTCTGCTTACCACACCTCACTGCTCACTTCATGGTTGTGTTTTGATGTCGACTCTCCTGTGTGCATGTGTCTGCCTCGTTTGGTGAGTGTATCTTGCTTTCCGTTTCTTGCCTGCCTAATATGTATCTGCTTTTAGCACATGATAATTCTTCTCTCTGTGCTTCTTTTCCTGTGACTCGTAAATGTACTTAGTTCACGTTGTGTGCCCAATCAATGCTCCCCACTCTTATTTGGTTGATCTGTTGTCTGCATTTGGCAATATCAGGACCTGGATACTAATTAGTGACGCTTTCTGGATATAGTGTAATCAATCGATTAATTAGCATCATCAGATCATCATGTAGTTTGATGATCTAGGATATGAAGTTTTCGTTGATTAGATTAGCGATCTAATCACTTTATCTATGGGCGACTGTTTGGGCTTAGGCTAATTGTTCAGGTATCATTGAACAGTAGAATGAAGTAAAATGTGTTAGAGTCATCACATGGTAGCATAAGGACTAATCATCCAATGCATTTACCCAGTATACGTCAGGAAAAAATGGGAGTACCAATTAGGCTTAATTAGGCTTAATTTAACCTAATTAACGGCTTAGGGGGATTTACGTCCCCCCCCTCATTGTTGAGGTGAAATGGGCCAAATTGAACCCAGGGGTGCTTCAATTTAGCTCAATTTAACCCAATTTAATGAATTTAGCCAAATTAAGGATGGATTTACCTGCACCAAAGTCCCCCCTGTTGCCCCAAAGTTGTTGCTAAAGCCTTCTCCTGCCTGTCAATGGCCCCTATGATGAGTTCCAAGAGTGCTGCTGTGCATTCAGGGGTTGCTTAAACCAAAATTCCAAAATTCCATTAAATTGAGTTAAATTGCCAAAATTTGCCTAAATTGAGACCCCAGATCTCAATTATTTTCCCGGTTTTTCCTGACGTATTAGGTTAAATTCCTTGGTATAATTGGTGGAGTAATGAAGCCCAATTACTCAACATAATTATATGTTGTAATTAGTGATTGTAATAGGGTACTATATAACCAGGGGGTTGGCTAAGGGTGTAAGAGTGCAATATCTGCCAATATACAGCTATAACACCCACAACCTTTTGCTGAGTTGATGCTTCCAATGAAGGGAATGGTACAAACACGACGGAGATTACATGACAAGGGCTGCTTTTGCAACTTAAATGGCCCGTAGCAGCCGCTACGCAGCCCGAATCGCTCAAACTTTTGAACAGAATTGTACGCACAGATGTAAATAATTGATTTGAACCAAACCCATATCCACAGCTTGTGAGTCGACCGGTGTTAGACGACTTGTATTTTGTGTGGCGTTTTCCGCCACACAGCCAAATAGTCGCGGCGCATTCAGTGATGGGGTATGCGCCAACAAACTCATTCGGCTGGTTTTACGACATCCCACAAACCTCACACTCTGTGGAACATCGCACATGGAACGTTGCGCTACTTGAATGACTCGAAAAATCGCAGCACAGGGAGCCCGACCCTAGTCAATAAACTAAATCTTGGCGATAAATTTCTTTCGTCATAACCCGAGCGCAATCTGAACCGGGATGAAGACTAATGTAGTATCCTAGGAGCATAGTTGTCCGAGGTAAAACACACATATACCTAGTGGACAGTAGTGCGTGAGATGGAATGCGTGTTATTGCCTATTTATCACTAATTGCCAAGATCTCAGTCGGGTGCCGAGCGAAATTAGAGTGTTAGTTGCAAATCGATGAATTCGCTTGCCAGATCTACGCTGCGCTATCCCGCCTTGCGACTCCTTAAGTTAGCTGCTAAATATTTTTCAATTGTTTCCTGGCTGCGTTCATGTCTGAGCTGTGCCCTTGATGTGGGATTTGGCGGGTCGCGTGATCGCCACGCACTCACGTCCCTGTCCCCATCACCTACCTACCGGCACTGCCCGCGCTGATATTAGTTTCTCCAGGTCCAACATGCTGCGGATTTTTCATTGCAACCTGCGTTTGCGTTTTATGTGCTGGGGGTACTTATGTGAGTGCTCAGTTGATGTTACACATCGTATCGGACTTGATTGACTTCGATGATGCAAGACTACTAGGTACAGGGGGTCAAGTACTTCAGCTCTTAACCAAACACGTCGGTCGAATAGCGCTCAGTCTGGATTTTGTTGAATAGATCAAGAGCCTCATCTTGGCCGACGTTCTTCGCCTCCGCGACGATGCGAACGTTCGCTTCGCGCACTGCTGTGGCGATGTGGTTCCCACCACAAATAAAGAACTGAAGATTGATGTCAGGTTCAGAATATCAACTGGGGCAAGAAACATCGACGACTAACCTTGGCACCGTTCTTATAGAGATCAACTATGGTTTTGCGGTCTGCCCAGATACGGCTGGAGACGACATCAGCATGCAATGCTACCCTGAGGCTTGGCCACCTTGACTTACTCTTGCACGTATTTATGGCCCCCGGAATTCTCAGGAGCGCGCGAGAACGCCGGTCGCACGTCCACAACTCCCAGCTCGCTCCACTCCTTCAGCTCTCGATCACTATACAGGTAGTCCTCGTCGGGTTTGCGACACCCAAAGAAAAGTACACACTTCCCGACCTGTCGCCCAGCCTGTGCCTGCATCGCTCGTTCTTGTATGAACCCACGGAACGGCGCCATACCTGACCCAGCTGCGAAGAGTACCATCGGCACGCTCGGGTCCGACGGAGGGTGGAATGCCTTGTTCGAGGGCCGGACCGCGATCTGGACCCGGTCACCCTTGCGGAGGTTTGCAAGGTAGTTGGATGCGATACCGAGGAACCGACCGTGAGACACGACGCCGACGGTAAGAGTGACATGGGATGGGTTCCAAAGCGAGGAGGACGAGATGGAGTATTGACGCAGACGCATGGCAGGAAGTGAAGCGAGGAAGGTGCCAAGAGGAAGGTCAATATCTTCGTATTTCTCGAGTAGGTCGAGTATGCTCAAGTCGTGCGATTTGGCATCTTTGTAACTTGATATCATGGACTCGAGTTCCGTGCGAGTCGAAGGTTCTTTGGCATGCTCAAGGAGGGTGGCAATATTGCGCTGAGTAGCGACTTGTCCAATTTCGACAAAGCCTAGAGAGCACGCGTCAGGTTAGGTACGCCCGCACATTTGCGATACATTAACACACACCCGAAAGCACTTCCGTCACGCTAACTTGCTTGCCGGCTGGTAGTGTTGTTGGGCCAGCCACATTCAACACAATCTGAGACCAAATCGCTTGTATCAGTACAGAAATACTATACGCCTATCTCGGAGACTCGCCTCTTGTTCTGGTGAAAGCTTGAAGCGTGCAAGTACCCGACGCACATACTCGGGAGGATTCGATGGAAGGCTAGCATTGGCCATATGTGAGTATGAGTATCCTCGCGGAATCTGTCGAAACTTACACCGCAAGATAATCCCCTGCTTGGTAGGTCACGTCCTCTGGCAATTGAAGCTCTGCGCAAATGTACGTGAGCGGCCGGGCGACAAATTCAAAGTCATAAAAGAATATACCAATGTGCCGTTTCACGGGTGCCCCTTCTGCGGTCAGAACACGATTCTCAACCACAGTTCCAAGCTTAGAGTCGGGCTGGCGAAGTGTTGCAGCACGCTCGGTCGGCGCTCCTACCAGCTCTACTTCGACCTCGGTCGATTTTTGTTCTTTGCTAGTGTCCAAGCCGTAGGTCTTTAATCCACACGGGAGGTGTGAGCTGCGCAGCAGGTATTTTAAAAATCGTGCACTCGCCTCCGTAAGAGCCTTCCATAGCTTATCTTCCCATTCCTCGAAACTTGAGACGAAACGATCGCCTCCAGCGTCTCCCTCGCCACGCTCCAACAAGCGTTTTGCACCTTTGTGCTCCATGGCCGCGTCGATCAGCTTGGGTATGCGCTGGTAGGTCTGAGCCCAGTCGTGGTTCCCAGAGCCAAATACAGCAAACGACACGTTCTTGAGGTCGAGAGCGTCATTCGTAGTCAGGACCTCAACGAATTGGCCTGCATTGTCAGCAGGCTCTCCTAGTCAACACATGCATAGGTTCAGCTCGACTATATGCGCCAAAGTAGCTCATATATTCGTACCCTCGAACGAGGCCGTGATTATGATGACTGGACCATCTTCCGGGATGTGGCTGGCAACGCTGTCCAACGTCCCGATTGTTACGCGGAATCCTACACAGTGCCGGGTAAATTACAACCATGGTGGGGTGGCACACCTCACGCACCTCTGCTCGTAGCACCTGACGCTATATCCTGCGCAAAGCCCTCGCAGGACCCCGTGTTGCTACCGTAAAGCACATAAAACGGCTTGTCACCCTGGGTAGTGTGGCCGACGACCTCCTTTCCGGGCTTAGCTCCACTGCTGGGCCGGCTGGCGGCCGCAGCGACCGAGAAAGCTGGAGCACCTTCGCGAGGAATAGCATGGAAAGTGAACCCTTTCGGTTTGAGAGTTAATGTTTGAACGAGCTTGAGAGAATAGGATGGGTCGCCAGGCGTGAAGTCGAATTTTTGGAAGATTGTCGCCAGACACATGAGGGCTTCTTGCCAAGCGAAAGGTCGTCCCTAAAGCACCATCAAATGCATAAATTCAGCGGAAGGGTGGTTTAGGGAGCCACCTACAATGCAAGCCCGAGCGCCATTGCCGAAAGGAATCCAGGACTTAGGCTATAGGTCGGGTCATTAGTGGAACGGGTCGGGAGCAGGGCTCGAAGGACGAATAACTGACTGGCATGGCTTCAAATTTACCATCAAGCATACGCTCGGGTTTAAACTCGTCCGCCTAGATATAACATTTGTGAGAATTTCCATCTTGGTTGGAAGCTACACTTGCATCTTCCCCCCAGACTTCGGGATCCTTGCCGATTGCAGCCGCTAACACGTTGACAAGTGTGTCTTTCTTGATGAGGTACTTCCCGTTGCCGATAATTTCGTCCTTGTATGGGCCAACTGTGAATTGAGCGATGCTTGGGGTGACGCGGAGAGACTCTCGCAAGACAGCTGCCGAACCGCAGCACTTTTTCAGTTAGCAAGTATCAGCGGCCAATGAGATAAATTCGCTGACCAGTGATATAAGGCAGTTTGCTCAGGTGTTCTGGCTTCATCGGCTCCTTTCCGAGGACTGTGTCGACTTCCTGACGAATTTGGGCATACACCTTGGGATTGCTCAAGATGTGGGTCATAGCGAACGATAGCATCCCGGAGGTGGTCTCATGACCCGCGATCAAGAACGTTAACATCTGAGCTTGGATGTTTTTATCGGTGAGACCTTGACCTGAAGTCGCGGAGATGAGCTGAGCGAGGGCAGCTACGCGAAGTAAATGGACACGCACCTGTCACGGGGTCCTTCCCATGTAACATCGCGTTCAAGAGATCCTTCTTGTCAATAGGATGCTTTTTTCGGTCTTCGATGATCTCGTCGGCCAGCTACGGTAGATCGGTTAGCTTTAGTACGGCTATAGTCAAGGCTGGCAACATTTGTACCTTCTGCATAACTGCTATATCTTCAGCGTATTTTGCCTTTGCTCCGTAAGAAACCGCTTGCACGATACCAGGTCTCCGGGAACGCATGAGACATTCAACCAAGTAATCGCCCATCGCTTTCACGAACGGGGGGTCCTGAAGTGAGTAGAAGTTGTTCAAGCGATAGTTGTAAGCGCAAAACGATCTAAGGGAATGCTGTCAGTACATTTATTCCATTTCGGAAATGCACCGTTATGACTCACATAGTATCAAATGTAAGTCTGCTAAAATCGCTGTTTGCCTCGACCGAATGCATTGGTCCGAACCGCTCCCACTTGAGACAGAGTTGAGACAAGATATCATACATGTCGTCAAACATCGACAGGGTCGAGAGCGGTCCGAAAATAGGCATTAAGATTCGGTCTAGGGAAACAATTCAGCGCTTAGAACTCTGCTGCTCGAAGTATAAGACTGACGCGCAATAGCCCATTCGGGGTCCCCATGGCGCGACGTGAATAACCCAGTCCCCATATTGTCAACCTCTGCAAGAGGCGCGTTGATGGCTTTATGGAAACGTTTCTCGTCCAATACTTCCTGTGCCAAGGCGACGCTTGTAATCACAACTACTTCTTTCCCTACGGCTCATAAGTAAGTGGCCGAAGATCACAACGGTAGGCATTAACGAATACCCAGCATATCTAGTTTATAAATCTCGCCGTACTGCTTGGTCAAGAGCATGAAGGAGTTGACGGGAAGCTCGGCTAGAGGAGTTAGGGTGTTAAGAGCTTATACCAGATGAAATATTTTGGGTCTGAACGATACTTGCCGTCAATGGACTTGACGTTCCCAATGAAGGGAATAGTCGGCGGCTGCGGTATCGGAGTCGACATTGTAATAAACTGCTAACACGAAGGCGAGTTGGATCCCCAAACCGTTAGAGAGGTCCTGGAGTTGGTGAGAGACGGTGTTATGTAGACGGTTATATATACCACGTATCCTATTGGCTTGTTCGTGTTATTCCTGTTACCAACTTGCGATATTCATGCCGGTCACTAAATCCCATTGCCGAATGCGCGCTGTGTGAAAGGTTAGTAAGAATGAAGACTAGGATCGAAACCTGTCATTGGTTCTCGGTTACCATATTTAGGGCCCTCGGGTTACCACGCCGATGATCGAAGCTATTTGGATGGCGCTTATGGGCTGATCTCCATGAATAGACGTTGGAAGAAGCACGGCCACGGGCCCGCGCTTTGTAGCCGCTGGTATGAACGCTGCAGATCTCAAAGGGCTAGATCATCGCGAGGTCTATCCAAGATTCATCAACGAATAAACGGACAACTGAGCCGTCCCCGGACGCATATACCCGCGAGCTCAATGGGTGGTTGTACTAACAGGATGTATATAGGGGGGTATGGGGAGTTCAGATATATATTAGGGATGTTGTGTAGGTATCAGCCTACTTCCGTAGTTTGTCGATTGTTTTCTGTTAAGCCCATTTTTAGGGCACTTCTAAGGTCTACGGCTACCCCTATCTTCAAAAAAAATGTTTGGGCAACAGCTACGAATCAATGACCTCTCTTCCCTCCGGAAGGGCTTGATGGCGTGGAAGGCTCCACACATAGGTGTGAACACGAACAGCATTAATTTTTTTAGGGTCCCTCTTGATCTGATACTTCAATCGGTTAATCGATCACTTACGTTTATTCTCAGTTCTCTCAGCCTGGACCCGTTCGCGATGCGGGGAGAGATTGGCATAGATTGCGCGGGTAGGGCCCGCGCTCAGAAGCCGCGGTGGTCATCGTAAGGGCTTCAACGTGTGTCGATCGCCGGGTAGTGTTGGGGGCGTCTCGCGGACACATGGGCAGAGGAAGTTAATCGATTTTGGCGGCTTGGTACAGAAACATATGGTGAAGGGATAAAACTGAATCGGCAAGCTCGGAGCGACATTTAACCGAAACACCAGTCGCATACCGCTCCGGCTGAATGGTCTTCCACATTTCAGCCGTCGCAGCTTCATCGCCACCCTTCCGTTCAGCGATGATACGGATACATGCATCGCGTACCCTTGCCGCAACCTGGCTCCCACCACAAGTATAGAACTATAAATAGACGATCAGTTACGCCTTTAAGGAATCACGAAAATATCAGACCTTGGCGTCCTTCCCAAAGTAATCCCCGATCACTTTACGCTCTGCCCAGATACGGCTATCATCGGGTTGTTAGCGGGTAATTCGCCGGATAACCAACACGTGTGCACTAACTCTTGTATGTACTTGTGCCCTCTGACCTCTCAGGCGCACGCGAGAACGTCGGATGTAGTTCCACCACGCTCCACTCCTTCAGCTCATTGTTGCTGTACAGGTAGTCCTCGTCCGGCTTACGACATCCAAAGAATAGCACACACTTCCCAACATGCCGGCCAGCCTGTGCCTGCATCGCTCGCTCCTGTACGAGCCCACGAAACGGCGCCATACCAGACCCAGCTGCGAACAGTACTATTGGCACGCTCGGGTCCGACGGAGGGTGGAATGCCCTGCTGGAGGGTCGGACAGCCATTTGGACTCGGTCGCCTTTACGCAAATTTGCAAGGTAGTTGGAAGCGACTCCGAGAAACTGGCCTTGGGATACTACGCTCAGAGCGAGAGTGACATACGTGGGGTTCCAGAGGGAGGAGGACGAGATGGAATGCTGGCGCAGCCGCATGGATGGGAGGAACCCGATGAGGATGCCAAAAGACAAGTCGATGTCGGGGTACTTCTCCAGAAGGTCGAGCATACTGGACAGGAGAGGCTGACCAGCCTCGTAGTTGGATACTAGGGATTCAAGCTCTGCGCGCGTTGTGGGATCCTTAGCATGTTCGGAGAGAGTGGCAATATTGCGCTGAGTTGCAACCTGGCCAATCTCAACGAAACCTACAGTAGAATGTTATTGAGTTGATTTGAATCTGTGGACTGTGCATATCTGAAAGGATCTCGAATACGCTGACTTGCTTCCCGACAGGTAACGTGGTTGGGCTAGAGACGCTGAGAATTATCTGTGTAAAACTCATTAGATCGAGGACGGAGGTGCCGTAACTGGCGGTAATTCCTTCCTGTTTAGGTTATATCTTGAAGTGCGCAAGGACCCGACGCACATATTCCGGCGGGTTGGACGGGAGTCTAAAAGGGTGCATACTTAGGAAAGCGCGAGGGTACCAGGCAGCGGGCCCACATGGCGAGATAGTCGCCAGACTGATATGATATGTCTTCGGGCAATTGGAACTCTAGAAACCACTTGGCGTCGGTACTAGGCACGGCTGGCCAAAAAAAACGTACATACTGATATGCCGCTTCGCAGGCGCACCCTCCGCGGACAACACACGATTCTCAATAACGAGTCCGAGTCTCGAATCGGGCTGGCGAAGCGTTGCCGCACGATCGGTTGCGGGTCCAACGAACTGTACTTCGAGGCTGGGGGCTTGCGCGCCGTTGGCGTTGACTGCGTAGTCATGCACATACCATGTTCAGCCGATTCCAGTCAATCCTGCAAATTCGCCATACCTTGGTCAGTGTCTCCCACAATTTCTTCCCCCCACTCCCCGAAGCTCTGTGTAAACAGCTTCTCCCCGCTCCAAAAGTCGGGTTGCGCCTCGTTTCTCGAGCGTCGCGCCGATGAGTCGGGGAATATGCTAATAGGTATGGGCCCAGCCGTGGTTACTGGCACCAAAGACAGCAAAAGACACATTATTGAGATCAGATTCGGGTGATTGCGAGTCGAGTAAAATCATTTGTTGGGTCGATCTCGTGCATAGGGCCAAATAGCTCCCACTTGAGGACGAGTTGGGAGACGACGTCAAGCCTATCGTCGAACATACCCTTGATGGACATAGGCCCAAACGCTGGCATCAAAATGCGATCTACAAATTCATTGTAAATTATCGAGCGCCACGCTTAGTGCAAGCACTCACGAGCGATCCCCCGGTTCTTCTCTCCGTAGAACGCTGTGAACAGTCCACCTGACACCAAATTACGAACTTGCAAGAGGGCGCCATCAATTGCCTTGTAGAAGCGCTTCTCATCAAGGACTTCTTGCGCTTGGGCCACGCTTGATATGACGACAGCTTCCCGGCCTGTACAAGGCATGACCAGCTTCGCATTAGCTCCCGTACGGTAATTAGGGTATCAGATCACTGTCAATATCAGCAACATTCCCAAAAAATGGGATAGTGGGTGGTTGAGAGTGTTGTCATAATTGAGAGTGCTCAATAGTTGCTTGGATGGAGAACGGGAGTGAGCACGACAGAGGTCCTTATATCAACCCAGGCATGATCCGCATTAAAACTCAACTGAATACACGTTGGCCGTCTCCGTCATTCCACGAGCTAGCTATCCCGTGCCTCTAGACGTGAGAGCGTTGACGACAACCCGACAACCTCGGCATAGGAAGCGGTGTTGTGCCCGAGCCCGAGGTGAAGACCTTATCGGATAGGAAAGCGCTGCCGAGCAAGTTGGCTTACGTCGGTTCAGCGGCGTTCAAGCGTACCTGCCATTGGCCAGTTATGGAGGCCCAGCGGACCGAGGATGCCGTTCAAGCGCCTAACAGAGCACGTGATAGTCCACCCCATCATTTTTGTACCCCTGGTCTCGCGTTCCCCTCTGTTGCTTGTCCCTGGTTATGCCGGCGAGCGGTTAGACCATGCGTTCTTGTAGCTCGTTAAATAGGTATACCAAAAATAAAAATAAGAAATAAAAAAGAGCACGTGACGTGCGGTATAGGGGTTGTCATAATTCGAAGTACTCAGCGGCTACTGTCGATAGGACATGCAGAAAGTAGGGTGGTGCGCTGGCCCGGAACATATATGTCGCCCTAAGTGTATTTGTGTAGTCCACGATAACTCAGGTTAGCCGTCGGCCCGTCGCCGCCACCTTTGTGGGTGAGCACAGGTCTTTTCTTGGAACGGCGGGGCGCATTTGCCTCCTGATCTGTTTGCTTACATCAGCTCCCGTGATTGGCCGATTGCTGGTGTAATCCTATCTGCCTCGCCACTCACCATTCCTAACTACAGCACCTTGTTAGTGTGTCCTGGCATCAATAATCATGGTGTGCAACATTATATTCGGAGTGAAACGGAGTTTGTCTACACGCTCTACACCTCCACCAACCTGACTTGGCTGTTGCTCGTATGGTGCCCCCAACAATATTGGGCCTGCGACGGTCTACGCGACAGGAACCAGCTCGTTTTTAGCTGTTTACGTGGAGGGCGCTGTCTAGACCTGACAGTTCGTGTCGTTTGCCACCAGTGAGTGAGGACAGTCCCGCGCTGCGCCACCGTTGCCGTCCGCCGTTGTGCTGCACACTGGCGCACACCCCCTCAGACTATGCCCAATAAGCCGAGCGTTTTTATCCCAGATTAGGTTTTTCTTACGCATTCCAATTGCTCGAATGCTACTGGTGAGCAATATATAAATATAATTCATTTTCACCATGCCACATCTCTCGCTGCACAGAGCAGCAACGAAGCTCTGTTTGGGACGCCCGCAGTCGGACCTCTGGGAACAGAGGCATCATGAAACAGGGTGCACAGGGGTTGTAGCACGATTGTCAATGGTTGGAGCTGGTGAGATTCAGATCTTGGCAGGGGTTACTGCACCTGCAAAAGACAGTAAGCTTACAGTAGCTTAGTCCCAAGTCCCAAGTAGCTCGTGGTTTCGTTAGCACGTGGGGCCGAGGCACGGTGTGTCCAGAGCATCAATCAATGCGATGCTTTCCTTTTTGGGCAAGCCCGCACGCTTTGCATCGTGTTCCTCCAATGTGCTGTGTAGGAAATGACCCAGACTCCTCATGACTTCGGCTTTTCAGGAGAGGGAGTCCGACGTACCAGCCGACTATCGCATTGACGCCAGGCTGGCCCACACAGGGACCCAGATGATCAAAACTTTCAGGTGAGCTCTTCGACATTTCCTACAATTTCCTTGATTTTATCTAATTCGATATGCTTGAGCTATGCGTGCTCGGATGTCGAAGGCGTGGATCTTTCACTTGAAAAAATGCGGCGTCACGCCACAACTGCCTTCTACCCACGCAAATCTATCCGCGTTGAGGGCCCGCAATTTTCGGTCGTTTGAGCTAAAAAGACAGGTGCCCATGCATTTCCAGAGTGAATCCAGGAGGCAAAAGCCCGAGGGCTGCAGGCACGCATTAGGGGGATCATCGTTTATCATCACATGGCAAGATCACCCCAATTAGAGAAGTGCCTTCAGCTATACCATTTGTAGCACTGCAACGATGCGGTATTAATACTGAGATCTCCTCCTCGCCGAACCCCACGATCTCACTGGATAATATCACCACCGGCACTGTGTGATGGGGTACTACGACAATCACCCAAGTGCGTATGCAAGGGAGTACAAGGGAACTGGATATCGTATTGGCTTAGCGGTGGGCTGCCTTTCAGCTCTAGTTAACGAGGGTAAAATCTGAATATCCGATAGCTCGTTGGGCTCGCAGGGTTGAATTCTACTGTCTCTACTTTGCTTCTCCTTGCGTATATTACAGTGAGTGTTTCCTACGTGTACTCTCTACTCACAAGCTAACTGCACAGCCTAGCGCCACACGTTTTTCAGCAAGGATGAATCCCCAATAGCGCGGGGTATACGGTCATTCTCACACAGCGCGCTGGGGGTATTCCTCTACAGTCTGCTCCTGTGCGATATGGTGCAAGGGCTGGGGTTTTTGATCAACTTCAAGTGGGCATCAGACGGCGCGGTCCGTCATTCGGCGGTGTGCACAGCACAGGGTGCGTTTTGCTCTCTCCGCTCTAACCCCACTTCAGCTCAAGCCCTTCTACAATAGGTGTGATTATACAGGTTGGGGATCTAGGTGGTGCACTATGGTCGCTTGCCATAGCCTACCACACCTTCAGGTACGCCAATTCGACCACATGAATTATTCCTTTAGGCAGGTGATTCAAATGTGAATACTTCAGCCTCTTGTTCCTGCTCAAGAAGCCTTCTGTATGGACGACTCGTATCATGCTGGGCGTGGGCTGGACGCTCATCGTCGTGTTTCCAATTGTCGGTCCTTACCTAATCCAGAATGTGGAGAAGAGCGGCTACTTTTTTGGGCTTTTAGGCCCATGGTGTTGGATCGGGTCTGCCTATCGACTGGAGTGGTATTTATACCTCTATGTGGGTTTACTTGTTCGTTTTCGGTATAGATTTTGAGCTAATGTAGGCCCACACGTGTAGGTCTGGATGTTCCTGTCTCTCGCTAACTCCATTGTGATGTACGGTATGTCTGAATCCCCAAACAAACCTTAATTTCAGCCCAACTTTGTTTACCCTTCGGCAGGGCTTATATACCTTCGTCTCTCGGGGCGACTGTCCTTCGAGAATGGAAAGCTCGTTTGGAAAACATCTGGGCAAAGTTGGGGCTTAAACCGTCTTACTTCTTCTCGGGCTGCGCACGACAATCCCTCGTCTTTCCCTGCCTCGGAATCTGGCTCCAGCGGGGGCCGCGCAACCGCCGACCCTAACGGTGTGAGCAAGCGTCTGAAAAGAATCGCGAGACGCTTGATGCTGTATCCACTCGGCAAGTTGCTCCTAGACTGTAGTGGTTCTGGTACCGGGATTGACGAGGATTGGTGACGCATCTACAGCATATTCGATGATAATTATGCCGGTTGCGATCATGCGGTTCGGCGTGACGGCTGGCTGGACTCCACCTTTCGGTTATGTAATTTTTGCTGGGGTGAGAACACCCCATTATATATATTTGACGCAGAAGCTGATCAAAGCTTTCTTTAGGTCATATACTCCAGCTCAGGTGTGTCATGAAGCGTTCGCTCGCCACGCTGGTGTTGACATAGTCTCGTAGGTCTGGCGAATGTACTTCTATTTATCGCAACTCGACGTTCTTTTATCAAACACGCTGGAACGGTTAGGCCACGTGTACACGTCTCTACCCTGCAGGTCGCAGTACTGGAGGACTCCCGGGGCGTTCAAACGATTCAACTGCATGGGCTGGCCCATACCACTCAGCCGGAGGATCAGGACGGTGTCAGCGAAAAGGCCGACCTCGAGGGGGGTGAATCTTTCAAGCTCAAACAAAGGACGCCAGACGCAGAGGGAGATGTGGGCACACCGGGTGTCGGGGTGAGATTCTTGGCTACGCAATGATGGGCGGGGTTAGGGAACCAGTAGAAGTGAAATATTTTTGTATACCGGCATTCGTGATCTTGCTGAATCGTACTGCTATGTGCACCGAAGTCGTATTCAATTCACTGGTCGTTCCATAGTTCGGCCGTCTATTAGCGAGTTCAGGGCGGGCGATACCCTCAGTCAAGCCGATTACCGGAAGAGCTGTTTAGCCCTTCCCGGCCAACAGAATGGTGCGTGCGTGTGTAGTCTTCGCCAGTACGCGCTCTTGCCAGATCTACACGACCCCAGGTTCGCACCTCTTATGCGTATCTACTAGGCTCTGGCACTTAGCCAGAGTACAGGTGTGGGGGTGAGCGCATTGAATATTTCGCATCGAGTCCCGCTTTTCAGATCGCAGCAGACCCGACAGCGCGCACCCAGGCTCACTCCAATCCGCCCATCTAGCACACGACCTAACGCTCCATTAATCACGTGCGTACAGTGACTGTACTGCTCCCCCCCCCCCCCTTTTTTTTTTCTTTTGCCTGTGCCGTACACCTAGGAGACCGGACACGTCCTTCGGGTTATAACGAGCACGCAGGAACGCAACCAAGGCGCCCGCCACCACATGACGAGTGCTCGCGAGCCTCATATATGCGCTCCCGGCGCTCCCCGAACCTACGCAGATAGCATTTTAGGTTTTGGCTGAGCACCAGTGGGTTGTTGTCTGGGAGATGGTATGTTTGTACTGAACGGCATGGTGGCAATTTACAATCAACGGTGAAAATGATGTCGAAGCGGGATGCAAAATCGGTCGATCTTGCCACATGATCGAGCGTCGACTCAGAGTGCTGAAACAAAAATTCCGGCATAAAATTCCTCGTAGCCGATCAGTACGAACTGGATTGACCGTGTCCTGTCAATAGCGGGGAAGGAGCGACTCGCATCGTTCTTTAGATTCCCGGCGCGCCTACCTCCGGCCCAGCGTTGTCCACATATAACTAATCACACCTATCGCATATTGCTTGGACTGAGTCTTCCACGCCTCGCATATACGGAGAAAATTCATCAATTTTAGCATTTCAGTAAAGATACACAATGAAGTGATACAGCAGAGGATTGAATCACAAATCCAGGGGGGCATTTAACCAAAGACGTCAGTCGCATACCGCTCCGACTGAATGGTCTTCCACATCTCAGCCGTCGCAGCTTCATCGCCACCCTTCCGTTCAGCGATGATACGAATGCATGCGTCGCGCACACCTGCCGCAACCTGGTTGCCACCACAAGTGTAGAACTATAGATGGACAATCAGCTACAGCTTTGAAGGATCATGAAATATCAGACCTTGGCATCCTTCCCAAAGTAATCGTGGATTACCTCACGCTCTGCCCAGATGCGGCTATGGCGGAGTTAGTGGCGAGTTCGCTGGATCGCTAAAACATGTGTACTAACTCCTGTATGTACTTGTGACCATCTGAGTTCTCAGGCGCGCGCGAGAACGTCGGATGCAACTCCACCACTCCCATCTCGCTCCACTCCTTCAGCTCCTCGTTACTGTACAGGTAGTCCTCGTCCGGCTTGCGGCACCCGAAGAACAACGCGCACTTGCCAACTTGCCGTCCAGCTTGTGCCTGCATCGCTCGCTCTTGTATGAACCCACGGAATGGTGCCATACCAGATCCAGCTGCAAACAGTACCATCGGAACATTCGGATCCGATGGCGGGTGGAACGCCTTGCTCGAGGGTCGGACAGCCATCTGGACTCGGTCGCCTTTGCGAAGGTTTGCGAGATAATTGGATGCGACTCCGAGGAACTGACCCTGGGATACAACGCCGACGGTGAGGGTGACGTGTGTGGGGTTCCAGAGGGGGGACGATGAGATAGAGTATTGGCGTAGACGCATGGATGGGAGAGACCCAATGAAGACGCCAAGAGGCAATTCGATATCGGGGTACTTCTCTAGAAGGTCGAGTAGGCTGGAGGTATGAGACTGGCCGTCCTTGTAGTTAGATATCAATGATTCAAGCTCTGCGCGCGTTGCGGGATCCTTGGCATGCTCGAGGAGTGTGGTGATGTTGCGCTGGGTCGCAACTTGGCCGATTTCGACAAAACCTATAGTGGAGCACGTGAGTTGGTCGATTTGAAAATTTAAACTGGATGCAGACCTGAAAGGACCTCGAATATGCTGACTTGCTTCCCAGCAGGCAATGTTGTTGGGCCAGAAATGTTGAGCACAATCTATGCGGGACCATTAGTATTGTCAAAGGGATAGTAATTGTACGGTACATACCTCCTGTTCCGGCGATATCTTGAAGCGTGCAAGGACCCGACGCACATATTCGGGAGGGTTGGATGGGAGTCTAAAAGCAGACACGCTTAATAAGGACTTCACTGCAATGCGAAACAGTGGGCTCACATAGCAAGATAGTCACCAGCCTGGTATGACATGTCTTCAGGCAATTGGAACTCTGGAAACCGCTTGGCGTCAGTACTAGGCACGGCTGGCCAAAAAAACTGAATACATACCGATATGCCGCTTCGAAGGCGCACCCTCTGCGGTCAACACACGGTTCTCGATAACCAGTCCGAGTCTCGAATCGGGCTGGCGAAGCGTTGCCGCACGATCGGTTGCGGACCCAACTAGCTTTACTTCGACGGCAGGAGCCTGTGCACCTTCTTTGGCTTTGACCCCATAATCCTGCACATGCCGTGTTCAGCCGGTTCCGGCTAACGCCGCAAATTCGTCATACCTTGGACAGTGTCTTCCACAACTTGTCTTCCCATTCCTCGAAGCTCTGAACGAACATATCCCCTCCCGCATCTGCCTCTCCGCGCTCCAAAAGTCGGGTTGCGCCTCGTTTCTCGAGCGCTGCGTCGATGAGCCGAGGAATACGCTGATAGGTATGAGCCCAGTCGTGGTTGCCGGCACCGAAGACGGCGAAGGACACATTCTTAAGATCAGGTTCGGACGGTTGGGTGAGAGCCTCGACAAAGTGTCCAGCGTTGTCCGCAGGCTCGCCTAAACGGGACAAATTGTTGCGTGAGAACCGTTCACGTGGGTATCCAAGAAACGGCCAAATACCTTCAAACGAAGCAGTGATGATCACCACTGGTCCATCTGTCGGAATATCCCCCGCTATGCTGTTCAGCGTGCCAATAGTCGCGCGGAAGCCTGCATAGAAGTCATAAGCGAACGAAGAAGAGCTGCCGTACACCGTCCAATACCTTTGCTAGCCGCCTCTGAAGCGATGTTTTGCGCAAAGCCCTCACACGACCCAGTATTGCTTCCATAGAACACATACATCGGCGACCGGCTATCTTCGCTTGTTCCCACCACGTCCTTTCCTGGCTCTGCACCAGTTGTCGCCTGAGTCGAAGCTGCCGCGACAGAGAACGACGGTGCGCCCTTGCGCGGGATTGCGTAGAACTTGAAATCTTTGGGTTTGAGCGTGAGAGTCTGTTTGAGTTGCAATGTGTAGGATGTGTCGACCGGGGCAAGATCGAACTTTTGGAAGATTGTGGCGACTGCGATGAGTGCCTCTTGCCAGGCGAACGGGCGTCCCTATGTATAAGGTGAGCGAACGCCCCAAAATACAAACGTATGATAAAGCTCACAATGCAAGCACGAGCCCCACTGCCGAACGGAAGCCAAGCTTTGGGCTAGATTGATGGGAAGATAAGTTAATCTGGTTATCTCCGAACAGGTGCAGCATACCGGAAGAGCCTCAAATTTGCCATCAAGCATACGGTCTGGGTTGAACCTATCGGCCTTGTAGAGTCATTTTGTAAGCCCACGCCGTAAAGAAATACCACAGAGTAGAGGCATACTCACGTCATCACCCCAAACAGCAGGATCCTTCCCAATGTCTCCAGCCAACATTATGATGGGCGTCCCCTTCTTGATCAAATATTTCCCATTCCCGACGATCTCGTCCTTGTATGGCGTGATGGCAAACTGGCCAATGCTGGGTGTCACACGCAGCGACTCGCGGAGAACCGCTGGGGGAATGCTTGATTAAACAAATAATAAATTTGTTTAGGACAATCACTCACCAGTGATATAAGTCAACTTGCTCAAGTGTTCAAACTTGATTGGCTCTCTGCCCAGCACCGTGTCTACCTCGTGGCGAACTTTTGCGTACACTTCGGGGTTGTTCATGATGTGCGCCATCGCAAAGGACAACATTCCGGATGTCGTTTCGTGCCCGGCGATCAGGAACGTGAGCATTTGTGCCTTCACGTTTTCTTCGGTGAGTCCTTCGCCTTCATGACTCGATAAGCACAGGAAGAAATATACAGATTTTATACCTACCAGTCTGAGGATCCTTGCCTAATAGCATCGCGTTGAGCAGATCTTTCTTTTCGACCGGGTGTTTCTTGCGGTCATCAACGATTTGATCCGCAAGCTGCACCTAGGTCAGATACGATCCTGACAATAACCTAGTATGATCTCCCGTACCGTATTCATGATTTCCATATCTGCTGCGTACTTTGCGTTGACATTATACGACAACGACTGGATAACGCTGAATCGACGAGTGCGCAAGAACGACTCTTTCAAGAAGTCACCCATCGCCTTGACGAACGGCGGCTCCTGCATCGTGTAGAATGTGTTGAGGCGGTAGTTGAACGTACACAGCGCACTAAATATCCAAAGATGGTCAGTAAAAGAACCGAGTTAACCTAATACGATTACTTGCATAGTCTCAAAGGCGAGTCGAGTGAAATCATCGGTTGGGTCGATCTCATGTAGAGGTCCAAATCGTTCCCACTTGAGGACGAGCTGGGAGATGACGTCAAACATATCGTCGAACATTCCCTTGATGGACAAGGGTCCAAATGCTGGCATCAAGATACGATCTATAGATCCATTGTAAGCCATCGAGTATCACGCTTGGTATGGAGCACTCACGGGCAATCCCCCAGTTTTTCTCTCCGTGGAACGCTGTGAACAGTCCGTCGGATACCAAATTACGGACTTCGAGGAGAGCACCACCGATCGACTTGTGGAAGCGCTTCTCATCCAGAACCTCTTGTGCAAGAGCAACGCTGGATATCGCGACGATCTCCTTGCCTGCGCAAATCATTAGATACGAAGCTACGGAGTGGGTGGGGGGGACACACCCAGGAGGTTCAAGCAGAATATTTCTCCATACTGCCGTGCCATAAGCGTGAACGACCTCGAGGGAAGCTCAGCTGCCAATCATAAGCTTCGCGTTAGTATTCGCACGGTACTTCAAAGCATGGACCCACAGTCGATGTCAGTAACATTTCCAAGAAATGGGACGGTGGGTGGTTGGGGTATGGGGGTGGTCATAGATCAAAGTACTCGGTGGTTGGTTAGATCGATGGGAGATGCTGGGGATGACGACCTCGATGGGCGCTTTTATACCAACCCAGATGTGCTTCGCAAGCCCCAACTGAATACACGTTAGCTGTCTCCGTCATTCTTGCGGGCTGGCTACTCGGCGCCAAAGCGTTGACGACGATGCCGCAGCCCAGACGGCGTGCCGCTTGTCGCGCCCGAGCCCGAGCCCGAGTGAAGACTTCACCAAACCGGAAGTAAAGTGCAGGAATTGCCGAGCCCGATCGCTTACGTCAGCCAGGCGGCTTTCACGCGCATTTGCCATTGGCCACCTTTTTGCCAAGCTTCTCACTCGATGCTTGTTAACCACGTAAACCGGCATCTTCATCCAGATTTTAAGTGCGCAGCGTCAGGTTCGGAGTGCATATACCAACTTCCCTGAAATTAAAGAACGACTCCCACGACAGTAACTTCCGAAGCTCAAACCCATCCCTCGCTCGCTTAACCAGCCAAGGCTTCGGGGGGACACGCCGCCCAAGCGAAGCATACTTCGGCCCGTGCTGAGCTATAGAGTCGTACGTATACTCTTAACTCCGCGCGAACCTCGGCAGGTAACGCGTACCACTCGACTATCCGTATAAACTTCGATCACTGTAGGCGGTCGGGGCGCACCGGAGCCTGTCAACCACATGGCTATAACTTGGGCCAGAAATCATCGGCTTTAAATGGGATTGTGTAGCACAGTTTGATCCAACAGGACTTTTACGTACAGTATGTGATACGGGTGCTGTACTATCAGAACCCCACCAAGAGAATATATATCCTGCCAAAGCTCATGATGTAAGAAGAAACCGCCCTCCCACACCTGAGTTTTAGCAGTTTCATCGCTAGATTTGCTTTCGCCAATTACGCGAATGCATGTGTCGCGTACGCCAGCAGCAACATGACTTCCACCGCAGGTATAAAGCTGAATATTGTGTCAACCTATAACCGAATAAACGAACTAGTATAAGGGCAAATATGTCTCAGCACCATTGAAATATTACTCTCCAACAACGTCATCCGTTCTACCTATATGCAGCTATTGAAGTTATTGCTCAAAACTAATTGTGAGTATTCCTGAATATATATTATATGCGCTTGGGACCTTTCGGGCGTACAAGAGAAAGCGTATGCTGCTCGTTCACAACCTCCAACCCGCTCCCCCCTCAGCATGTTCAGCGGTTAGCGTAGTTTGTAGCTTGTGGATCGAAGAACAACATCTAGCAGGGTACGCGCCTGAGCAGCCCAACCTCACGGTTACCAAACGTCTCCAGTAAATGCGCATTGGCAACTACCCGCCGGTGTTTACCCAGCTCTCCGAAGCAGGGGCTTAGAGAAATCTCCTTCTCCCACCAACCCTACGCTGTAGACATCCGAAGACGGTCGTTGGCATCTGGGAGGACCTGGAGTAGGGGGTGACCGGGGTACGCCTCTGCAGAACCTTTGTCCTGCTAAATTTATAGGCCATGTGTTTGCCACCAAGAGTTTTTCCATCACCGCTCCTCCCCGTTTCCAACAACCATCACACTGCCTTCGCAAGGTCTCCCTTGAACCGCTGTGTTTGCTTAATAACGCACTTCAAGCTTTTGCCCACAAGCGACTATGGTCGATTTCACACCTATTAGAGGCGTTTCTCTTTCCCTATTCCCACTGAACCCTACCACAACGTCGACCCTTCTTTACGCTCCTGCTATCATTGCCGTGGCTGGGGTGTGTGGTGGCGCGTGGGTTCTGCTCAAGCACACGCCCGAGGAACGTGAAAGTTACATCAACGGCTCGATCATGTCCTCCCGCGCTTCATTCGATCACTTGAGCACCTGGTCGGGGTCAGTCGACCGTGCACGCCCGTTGGCAATGAAGTTCCACCCGGAGTGGCGGCACCAACAATGCAAAGTCCTGCGTTGGTACGAAGAACAAAGCCCCCCAAGCCGGAAATTTCGTTCGCTTGAGCATCGTAGGGATGTCAATCCTCCATTCTACCATGAGTTCTTGCTCTTCAAACTCGGAGAAGGTGTATGCCGATTGGAACGTGTCGGGGAGGGGTCTAGGACCGACGCAATCATGGCGGCTGGGTGTACCGCCAACGACATTATACGATGGTTCGAGGTGGACAATTACAACGAGTACGAGTCAATGCACCCCTCGGAATTAATTTCAGAGGTCGACCTGCTATCTGAGCACGACATACTCGATGTGCTCGCTATCTGCTACTCGATTCAGAAAACCAGCCCCGGCAATGTTTACACACTGCAACGGTACAATTGTTACTTCTTATGCCTGACCGTGCTCACTGTGCTGGCACGGCGAGCGGCGAGCTGGGAGGCTGAGATGACACACCATATATGGGACTGGAGTCTCGACCGTGTGCTCGCGCACTTGCCCGGTCCACCAGCTCAGGAGGCGGGGGAACACCAGATACTACAAATCTGCGCACGGCTCTACCCCAATGATCCGCGATCTTCAGAGTTTCTTCTTGAGGAAGTGTACTCACAGCTTCGTTTCAATAACGAGATCGTCTCGGATTTGAGGCGCGCAGTGCGTTCGGCGTTGTGGCTGGGCCTCTGGGAGCCCGAGGACTTGCTCGAAACCGCTACAACCTGCATTTCCGCCCTGCTAACCGAAGAGAAGCTCTCCTCTATCCGGTTCCGGAATATTTTCAGCGGTAGTCAGCCAGGCCCAGTTGTGATCGAGGCACAGCGCCCGGAGCTGAGGCAAATCCTACTTGACCAAATCGAGGGCTTCTGGAGCCTGTACCAGATAATGGGAACCGAGTGGCTAGTTCCGTTTAGGGCACTGATGATTTGGTGGATATGTCAGAATTTTCTGGTTGTGTTTATGGCAGCCATTCATTCTGCTTTAGCCCAAGCCCCTGGCTATATGATTACAGTTGCGTGGTACGTTGGCAACCTTATTTCACACGAACACCATTGTCAACTAAATTTGTTTGGAAAATTCCTGAATCATAAACGAACTTTTAGTAACCTACATCTACTGAAGTTCAACCCCGAACCTATTGGGCTCGATATGGGAATAATCGAACCCCTGCGCCATTTCATGTTGTCGACCCTGTTGTCCACTCTAAAGGAGGTACTTAAATGGCAGCCGGAGCATATAACCGTAAAAGTTAGGGTGCGTAGATCAGACCTGCACTCTCATGACCAAGCTGATTGGTATGGATTTTCAGGATAATTCCCTTCAGGTTAGAGATATTAACAGGACTGTTGACTTCCAACAACAGTATGTGCAAGCACGCATACATGCTCATGCCAAACGTGTTGCCACACTGCAGCTCGCAGACTCTCCCCTGGTATATAAGGATATCCACAACGCTATTACAGCAGTGTGGCGTTCACTACCACCAGATTTTGGTAGAGTGGCGAGCAATGACTCTTAACTATCGGATCACTATGAGTCCGTGATATCATATCGAGCGGTGCAACCTACACATGGAGAGTTTGTCAATTCATCGGTTCATTAATTCTAATCATGTGTAACATTTGCATGTATATTATTGTGGCGGGGGTTCCACTATCAACGAGCTTGGATGTCTATCTTGGGCCTAGTTCTCAGTATTTGCATTGTTTCTGAATCGCTACTATCGCCTCCATGTACTACACGCGCCACTCGGAGTGACCATTCTGATTACCGCACCAACAAACTGTCTTACAGCTCGGTGTTCTGCGGCCGTTGTAGTTGCAGGAAAGCCTTGATGGCTGCAATCGTTTTGTGGGACACTGCACTCGGATGTTACGGTCTATTGAAGTCAAGGCTACAGGGAGACAACAGGAAAGACATACACCATGCGAATACCAGCACAGATACGACTAAACATCAGCGATTGGTGCCCAGGTGCCCCCACGAACAAAGTTGGTAAAATCTACAGTGACCCGACGACGCACACGAGAAGGGAAGATGCAAAAAAGCGAATCATCGACACCACGTAGCTCGGGTGGAAGCCAAATGAATAGTTCTCCCCCAGGCGTAATCACCCAGCCAGGTAAATCAGGAGTCAAATGACGGGCAAGTTGGGCGCTCGTCACTAGCAGCCTGCCACCTGCTGTTTGTGCGGGAAGGGTTTGTATCCGAGTTCCTGTTTTGATAGGAATTAAGTCGGTTACAGCTCAAGCAAGGAGCTAGGACATACCAAACAAATGCTCCGGAGAGAAAAGGAGACTGGGTGATGCGCAAAACTCGACATCCCAGACGCGTACTGTCATGTCGATGGACCCTGAGACGACCCGGCGTGCATCACGAGAGAACGCGACAGAGGGCACTGGACCGGAATGACCTCGCAGCGGCTCGAGTACTGCAGCACCTGTATTTGCATCCCATATGCACACCGCCCCGTCATAAAATCCTGAGGCCACCCAACGCACATCACGAGAAAATGCCACAGACCACACTTCACCCGAGTGTCCCCGCAAACTTAAGGGCTCAGCTACTTTTCCGCCAGTCCCTGCATCCCAGGCATCAACCATCCCGCCGCCGGAGCTTGATATGATCCGTTGGTTGTCAAGAGAGAATGTGGCGGACATCACCCTACTTGACTTCCCCGCCAGCGGCTTGAGTACGGCTTGACCAGTTTTTGCGTCCCAAATGCGCATCGTCCCACCGTGGGAGCTAGAGATTATGTGGCGACCATCTGTGGAGAATGCGATAGACATCACGTCCGGGCGAGCTGCCAGCGGCTGGAGCGTTTCTATGCCCGTCCCCGCACCCCAAATCCGGATTGTTCCGTCACGAGAGCCCGAGGCAACAAGTTGACCGTCTGGAGAGAACACAACGGACTGCACCCAGTCCGAGTGACCTCGCAAAGGCCCGAGGGCTGCGTTGCCTTTTTTCGCGTCCCAGATTCGCACTGTGTTGTCGGTAGAACCCGACACAACCAGGGAGTCATCTGGAGAGAACGCAACGGATAGCACCCTGCCTAAGTGGCCTTCAAGGGGCCCGTGCATTGCTTCGCCCGTTTCTGCGTCCCAAATGCGCACTGTCCTGTCATGAGACCCTGAAACTATATAACGGCTATTGGACGAGAACGCCACCGAGTGTACGGAACCGGAATGGCCAGGTAACGTGCTTGGGTCTTCAATTATCGTTTTGCATCCATCAAGGACGTCCCAGATGCGCATGGTATTATCTGCGGAGCCCGAGACGGCTCGACGACCGTCAGGGGAGAATGCGACAGATAGGGCGTGGTCTGTATGGCCATCGAGCGTGTCGAGTAGGCCTCCAGTTCGTGTGTCCCAGATCCGTACTGTTCCGTCTGAAGAGCCCGATACTAGGCGCTGGCTATTGGGAGAGAATGCAATAGATCGCACCCAGTGTGAGTGAGCGTGGAACGGTTGGAGTAGTGAATCGCCTGTTTCCGCGTCCCAGATACGTATCGTCCTGTCTGCGGAACACGAAGCGATGCAACTGGAGTCAGGAGAGAATGCGACGGACATTACATAGAGCGAATGACCCCTTAGCGGTTCGCGAGCTGAAGAACCTGACCAGGCATTCCATATGCGCAAAGTCCAGTCCTCAGAGCCCGAGACGATCCAACGGCCATTAGGCGAGAATGCGACAGATTGCACAGAGCCTGTGTGACCTTTGAGGGGCTCGAGCACCAATTTGCCTGTCTCCGCGTCCCAGACACGAACTGTCTCGTCTGCGGAGCCCGAGACGATACGACGACCGTCGAGGGAGAACGCAACGCACCAGACCCAGTGTGAGTGCCCACGCAGCGGATCCAGCCTTGTCTCGCCTGTTTCTGCATCCCAGACCCGGACCATCTCATCGTAGGAGCCAGAGGCTACCCAACGACCATCAGGAGAGAATGTGACGGAAGTCACCGCCCCGGTGTGAGCTTTGAGCGGCTCGAGTACCATATCTCCTGTTTCTGCATCCCAGATCCACACTGTTCCATCGTCATGGCCAGAGGCAATTCGGCGACTATTGGGTGAAAATGCAACAGAGTTGACCGAACTGGAAGCCCATATGCTCCGTAGGCACTGTGTCCATTCCTTCTCCACGCCTTTGGTAGTAG
The DNA here is from genome assembly GCA_019616945.1 of Ceratobasidium sp. 414. Lineage (NCBI taxonomy): Eukaryota > Fungi > Basidiomycota > Agaricomycetes > Cantharellales > Ceratobasidiaceae > Ceratobasidium > Ceratobasidium sp. 414. The sequence continues at coordinate 25,709 of WSTK01000238.1, forward strand.
TCAACAGGTTCGGAAAAAACCTTCGCATACGCTGCGATATCCCCGAGTTCTCTGGAGCGAACACGAGGGCGGATATATATAGGTGAAGAGTACTCCTCGATATTGCGTCATAGAATGATAGAACGAATCGGTACGTGTCGTTCACTAGTACGCTACAATCTTGCATGCTCTCCTACACGATGTTAGTGCATTAAAATATAGTAAAACGCGATAATCGGACACTCACCGAGGAGCAATAAGCCATGAACTTGAGCAGGCAGGCTGGCGCTACGCTGAACTTCCCGAGGAGACTCAGGGTCTCTAGCCAATGTATCAGCTCCGGTCCGAACAGGAAGCTTCGCAAAGGGCTTTCGAGTGTTTCCAATCGCGCTTGGGTGATGTGGCTAGACCAATACAAGCAGCTGTAGCTCAGATGAGGGTGGATGGTATCTTGAACACGTGTGTCGAGGTCTAGGATATCACGATTGAGCAAATTTGAGGTTTCAAGTCCGCATATATTGAACTTGAGATTACTGGCCATAACCCGAAAACAGGACTCGGCAAGTATGGTGTTCTGGTGCTCGAGGTCCACGCATAGGTCTCCTGAGCGGGACTGAGTTGTGATATAGTCCATAAACGAAGGGTGGTAGATACGGATGGCGTTGTCGAGTTGTTGGTCCACGTACAGCACCGACGACAAACTTGCTAGTACCCGCTTGAGCACGTTGAGTGAGATATGTCCCTGTAGAAGCGCTGCTAGATTTGTGGCAGCCAGAGGTGCCCGAGATGCAGTCACAATAATAACCCCTAAATACTTGAGCATATCTTGCACGTTATCATCGCCATCATCCGGCAGGCTAGCTTTGATTACAGTCGTATACAGTGCATCAATGCTAGCCAGTTGTGTGCCGGCTAAGACCTGCTCTAAGCGCCTCGGTTTGTCGAACCCGCCAAGGATGAACTCGCATGCAGTCCGTGCCCAGATGAATAGTCCATTTGACTGGAAAGTTATCCTCTCAACAGCATCCTTGGGCCACCGGTCAATGTGAGTTAGCTCGCCTAGGCAATCTCGGACAAATATCCGAATGTCGTCCAGTGGGTTGTAATCGAGAAGGTTATACACTGTGAACCAGTCCGAGTGGGAGTCCCCAAAGAACCCCTGGATCTCCGCATCCGGACGGCTGGTTACGATTATCCTCAGCAAAGGTACCAGCTGGCTCATGTCTCGAAGGCAATCAAGGAGTTGTCCTCGGGTGGAAATGTCCCCGCATTCGTCTAACGCGTCGACCACGGCTACGAGGGTCCCTATCGGCCGCTCTGCTTGGGCGATTGATTGGATTGGCTTGGTCACGAGAGTGTCGTACAACCTCTTGATAGGTAGTGAGGGTAGCCCAGGGTCATCGTGAGCCACAGCAACGACCGCGTCTCTGTATGTCTCCCATCGCGACGCAAGCCCGTAGATGATTGTGGTTAGAACCCGGCGTGGATCGCGTAGCTCATGATTGTCGCGCTTGCAGAAGCAGCTAGAAGCAAGCACCCGTTGGCCGTCGAGTCGTATGCAGACAGAAGTGGCGATCGAGCTCTTTCCAAGACCAGCAGGCCCATGAAGCCAAGCAAAACGAGGGCCATCAGCTGATTCTTGAGCCCAGCTGACTAGTTCGTCGATGATCTGGACTCGAGTGCCAGCGATGCACCCCCGACTAAGGTCGTAGCTGGCTTGACCAATTGGCTGTAGCACCTCCAAGAGCTTCGCCTTGATCCCTAGATGTTGACAATGTGTGAACAAGATGATTATAGCTACGACCTAGGGACCTACGTTTGGTTTGTAAGACCTGAAGTGCGTGTATAGCGACTTTAGTGTCAAACTCTTCCCCCAGTCGCCTAAACCGGTTCACCAAATCCTCCATTTGATTTTGTTCCCGCTCGCCGAGCACATCTCGAAAAGCTTGTCCTGAGTAGAAAACCTTCAATCGAGCGATGCTTCCAAGTGTCTGACGTCACGTACCCAGTGACCCAAGAGGCCTGGAGTTGAGGATGAACAGCGAGATATCCTCGATCAGTGTTAACATCGTTGCCACCGTCTGCACCAGGTCGGCGTCTACTATGTCCTTGACTGATTCAACTGAAGGTGTCATTGCGGCTATATTCCCCACGAGTTCGTTTAAATTTGGGTACTGTTTCTTGTGCATTTCGAGATACTACGAAGGTTCACACGGCGACCCAAGATAAAGATTAGATAGATTCGTTCAATAGCTAGCATGCACGTACTTCCCAAGCCTTTGTGCAAAGCGAGAACACTGCTTTTGCACTTCCCGTAGGGTCAAGCTGCATGATATATGTTATCAGGTTCCAACTCCCGAGCTACGTTCCGTACTTACCTCAGCCATCATACTTCCGAGTGCGAGAAATTGCTTGAACCCGCCCCCAACTGTCCCCGGGCCCATGCCCAACCGTTCCGTCATTTGCCGGGCCCTGGCAAGTGCCTCTAAGTATGCTCGATCGATCTAAGGCGGCATGCATGAGTCTGTTATCGCACTGTTTACATATACTCACTGCTTCCCGCCCCAAAAGCACTAGATGCGTGATAAACATCCCGTTGTTACATTCTACCACCCAGTAATCAGTTAACACTTGGGCTACGGTTGTGAAGTGCTCATACTCATTGATGAGGCGTTTTGACCTGCCATTTGCGGCATCTGGTACACCGCTAGATCCACGCGGTCCATAATGGTGTGAATTTCAGTGACTTGGAGTGTGATCGCCGAGTCCTCGTGGACATCACTTCCAAATACAAACAGTTAGCGCTGTGGAATCGACTCAAGAGACGGCTGGTTCGCCAACCATGGAAGGAAGAGACTAGTCCAGTGGAGCAGCCGCCCTTTCCTGATAGGCGGTAGCACGTGGACTGTTGCACCATCCACTTGCAGTTTGATGGCGACGTCATATAGTGACTTGTCTGGTTCAAGTTTGATTTCTGCAAGACGTTGTTTTCAGCGAGTTTGATATGAGCTCAGCGAGCGGCTCATACCCTGCAAACGGCAGCGAAATCGTAGCTTGTCTCCGGCTGTTAGCTGGGGCGTCATGGTGATCGTTAAGAGGAAAGTGTTGAGAGACAAAGGTGGGGTCTATTAGGCGCCCACACGTTGCCCGTTTGCCAATTATGCCTCTTAAAAGAGGTAGCAGCTGCCTCGCGGTCAAGACGATACAAATACGCAGCACCATGCTAGCTGTACTTTTCAAATCGACTGATCTTTTAGTGCCATTGCATCCGCTGTACGCGCACGACTGAAGACATCAAAAGATATTAGCCGAGTCGGCTAGTCGTCGGCAAAATCCCGCGGAGCCCCGGAGCACTGATCCGTGAACGGGTGTTTGCTTATGTGTGCTCCCGATTATAAACGAGAACTCTGGGGACACAGGAGCACCGCGCTCGCCGCGCCCGTGAGCGCTCGTTTATAGCACACTCGTGAGCCCCGGACGATTTTGTTGAGGACTTTTTTTTGTTCCATTCGTTCGGCGGCCATAAAAATATATCATACTTCCGGACGTTCCCCATGGGGTGAGAACCCATGGGCTGGGTGGAAAAGCAGCCCCGACATCGGTAAATTGGCGCGAACATTGAAAGCGCCCGAAACTGACCGACCAACTCCTCAAGCAATTGCAAGCCGTCACAATCGTGTTGAAATGGGGGGTTTTAACATGTTTCAATTGCGTTACAACGTTACGGGCGCTTAGGGCGTTAGTCGGTCCGCTTTCAGTGTTCGCGTCAACTTGCCGATGGAGTTTACCATGTTTCAATATGGTAAAGTGTTGCCTAGAACGTAAGCTGTCCGTTTTCGACGATGCTTACATCACCCTCCGATAGCGAGCAATCGCCGGGCTCGCAGTGGGATGGTCACGAGAGCATCGCATCACAACTGAATAGGCTCTGGGGATAACGTGGCATCGTGGTTAACCGCAGCAACGATAACACGTCTGTATACCTCTCATTGTAATCTGAGTCTGTGGATGACGGTGGCTAGAACTCAGCGTAGGTCGGGGCCTTCACCGTTGCAGAAGAAACTGGAAGCAAGTGGCCGCTAGCCGCCAAGTCGTACGGAGACAGAAGCTTCCTCCACACGTTGCATCCCATGCGACGTGAATACTACCCGGTGCCTGGATGCAGCTATCCCAGTATTACCGTGTAGCACGATCTGATCCCACAAAAGCTTTTACGCAATGTGATACGCTAACTATCGGGGCTCCTCCTGGAGAATATATGTCCTGCCCAAGAGCGCGGTTGAGAGGAAACCACCCTTCTGGGACGTAGCAGCTTTGTTGCCGGCTTTACTTTCGTCAATGATGGGAATACATGCGCTGCACGCCCCAGCAGCGACATGATTTCCACTGCAGGTGTAAGATTAGATATCATTTCAGTTTGTAATAGGAGACAAACTAGGATGAAGGTAAGCATGGTTTGACGTATGCGTCCTACCCATACGCGACTATCGGAGCCCTCCCCATAAACTAATTGTAAATACGTATGCTCTTGGATTATTTAGACGCACGAGAGCATCGACCATAACTCTGGGCTCGCCTCGCCTCCTTGGCTCATCCAAGTATTAGCGGGATTCGCTAGTAGCTCGTGGGTTGAGGAGCAATTTCCAGGACGATACGCACCTGCGTACTCCAGACTTCGCGATCGCCAGTTGTTCTCAGTAAACCTGCATATGCAGCCCACCACGACTGCACTAGCGACTTTGTACCCTGGTTGACACGTGGCCTAGTTTTATGCCCAAGCCAAAGTTTGAGTATATAATTGAACACTACAAGATAAGACCACCTGATTGGGGCCGCCAGGCTGAAGGGCCTCAGCATGCAATCTCGCTACGTATTCTGATTCACTGGGTGCACTAAGCTGGTCGGATTTCGGACACTGACAACGTCCGGAATCGGCGTCTCTGCAACATAAAATGCATCGTACCTAGTTGGGTACTCTGGCATACTGTTTAAAATATTGAAATTCGGTCAATATAAGGATGGAAACGTTCAGAACTAGAGTCGGTGGCACTAGAGCTGAAATCCAGCCGCGGCACCCTGCACAATGACTGATCAATAATATGTCCTGCGGGAGTTAGTGTTAGTGAATCGGTACGAACTCAGAGGTATAGTCCAAGTACGCACCCCAGCTATTGAGCAGATCCTGCGTTCAAATGTGAGATAGGTATATGCACCTCACCTGATATATCGCATTAAATTACGCAGTAAAGGTTTCCGCCTGGGCCCTTCCGACACGAGCCCGATTTCTTGAATGTCGTGATGTACTTGTTGAGACAATTGTTCTTGCGGAGACGGAGCTCGTATCCATTTTCATGGTTTCAAGCCACAGCCTCAGATTTGATTCATCTCGAGATGGTGCCGGCTTATTTTGTTCAATTCACCCTGCTGTCACAAAGGCAAATCGCGTTTTCGAACATTCGCCACAGGGTGATAATCCATGGGGTGGGCAGGGATGCAACCCCGAATCGACAGTATTCAAGCACACTAGCCCGCCGCCCTAGATAGCCAGTTTACACGGAGCAAAAACATCCCTAAATCGACGATCTCGCCCTCCAGCTTGTATTATTAACCCTCGCGACAAATTTTCACTCCAATAGACACAACTGCTTAAGTACACTCGAAAGCCCATCTACTTCAAGGAAATATACTTCAAACATAGTATTATGTACATCCACATCAAAGATATCATGGTGTGCTACTCAGGCATGAGTGTACCGATTAGTAGTATGTCCTATAGGAATTAACGTCAAGGAATTGCCACACACTCAAAGGTGAGGACCACTTACACGTCCCAGTTATTACTCAGATCCTGTGTTCAGACGCGAGGTTAGTATATGCACAACTCTGGATACATTGCATTGGCTTACGCAGTAAAGGTCTCCGTATGTATCCTTCCCACACTGGTGTGGTTTGACGAAGCTTCCGAGGTACTTGTTGAGACAATCGTTCTTGCGAAGATTGACCTTGTATCCGTTTTCGTGGCTTCAAGACACAGTATCAGCCTGTACTCATTGTGGCAGAGTGTTCGTGGGACATACCTGTATGTCCCGTGTGCATGTCCGGCCTCAGTCCCTCCAGTAATGGTGATTGGACATCCGGTGTCTAGGTAGAGTAGAATCACGCCGTAGATGGTTCCGCTGAGGATTCCATCATACGAAGTACACCTTGGGTTGCTCTTGTTGGTGCAGCCACCGGAGGATGCAGCTTTTATGCCATATGGCTGGAGCTGATGGCCACAGTCAGAGGATAATCCTAATCCAAGCTGAGGAATGTGTATATCTTACCGCGGCTTCGGCCTCCGCTTGGGTCATATGGTGGCCAGTGCGGGCGTCGAGAGCGGCCGCAGAAACCGAGGCGGCAACCAAGGAGAGAATAGCGAGGAACTTCATATTGAGCGAGTATTAGAGGACAGAATTTGGTGATGCAAACCCAAGGCGAGCTGTAGTATTTATAGCCCTGACAGTGCTGGAGTCACAAAATCGATAGTATGGTAGTGAGATAGCGCTCAGCGGGTCTTGAGCGCCGCTTTGACGTGAACACATGCACATTCCGCGTGCGGAGCGCTCTGGCACAGTCACCGGCACGCGATTGAATACTATATCTGTTCAGTACCGTACCCCACGCGGGTATACTTGCTTTGGTTCAATTCAGTAGCTTGATTGTGTTATTAGTGCGGTCATTTATGCAACTTATTGGCTACATGAGGCTCGCAGCTGAGGTGCCACACCGCCAAGCCTTTTCAGCTCCGAGTGGCGTCCGGCTTCCTCCACACGTTGCATTCAATGCGGCACGGATATCACGCTCTGCGCAGGTGCAAATATTACAGCATTGCCATTAGTTGCGCCTGGACCGCATTCCTGAGTTCATATGCGGCTCGGTCAGGGGCTCAAGCCCGAGCCATCAAACGCCAGAACAGGAAATCTTCCGATCGGAGTGACCGGGCCGAGCTCGCGATCCACACCAATTGGCTGGCTGGCCGTCCTCCATCAAAGATATTCCCAGAACGGAAATAAAGGTTCAGCATGCGGGAAACATGCTGTGCGTACTCGTGGTTATCAGTTCATAATCATTGTCCTATCGTCGAGTCTAGACTCACCGGTCTTTGTACACCCAACTCACCTGTAGTCCAGCCCGACGACCAAACTCTCACAACATACCAACTCCCAAACATCAACAACAAAGATAATAAATATTCAAACTCACAACGATCGAGGAACAAACAGTATAGCAACCGACCATTACGACGTGTCCAGTAATTATGGCGTGCAAGACGGAAAAAAACGGAAATAGGACATAAGGATCGTCAAAGTGGGCAAGTTTTTAATTTGTACAGTGAGAATAGGGGTGGAAAGCGAATGTACGTGTTTGGGTCACGCTGCTGTGGGTGAGGAGTTCGAGGTGGATGGTGATGCGGAGGGTGTGTCGACGCCTTTGGTTCGGCAGGCAGGGCAGTTGTTTCGACCTGTTTCCATCCAGCTGTGATCAAAATAAAGGGGTATTAGCACTAACCAAACGGTCAATGAGCAAAGCACGCACCGATCAACGCAATCCTTATGGAACATGTGTTTACAGCTCATAATCCTCAAATCCTCCTCGTCCGCATAATCATCTAAACATACCAGGCACTACCACCACACAAAGTCAGCCCTTTTCTCTCGGCTAAGCAACAAACAACTCACCCTTTCGGTGCAATTTTCGGTAACACTCCCGTCTTTGGCCAGCTCTCCCACCTGCGCGCCCTTGATCACGCGCAACCCGGCATTAGCGATATCTTCCCGGCTCGCGGTGGGAGGCTTGACCTGACCCAAGAACTCGTTCAGCATCCAGAGTTCGTCTGGGTGGACTTGGCCCAAGAATAGGTTGGGATGTGCGAGTAAAGGATGGTTCGAGGGGTAGTATCCGCCTATCAAACCAACAAGTTTACCAAAACAATGTCAACTATTCAACTGATAACACGTACCAATGATCCAGATGATATAATTCCTCGTCCCATCTCTTGACCTGCGATCCTCGATCTCCTCCCGATCCCGATCGCGTAACCCAAACCTCCGGGCCCAGGGCGTGTCTCCCATCGAACTCGGCCTTGGTTCTGCATCAACGCCCGTACTGGCGCTACTCCGTCTCTCGGTGCTCCGCCGCGTTCCTGCTCCACCCGCCGCAGTCCCAGCAGCGGCAGCGACCTCCTCCAACGGGTCCCGCGAGACAGACCGTAACCCGATAATAATCGCAGGGTGCACAGGCACGGGCGGCTCCACATCAGACTCGGGGCCAGGTGCAATTGATGGGCTCGGTGTGCCAGGCATGGTCGAAGGGTTTGAGGTGTTAGGTGACTCTGGGTTCGATCCACCACCAATCGTAACCGTCGGAGCGGGAGAACCAGCCGCAGGGACCGCGACATCCGGCAACGACGGGAACCTATACATCCGCCACCAATTGAGCGGTAACGGATCGGTCGAGGGTACATGCGGTCGATTATGGTCCAGCCTGTCCATACTAACCCTTGGCTCTGGTTCCTCTTCCAACACATCCCAGTCCCTACTGCCCCTCCTTTCCCCATCCCTACTCCCCCTTCGTTCCCTATCCCTGCTCCTCTCCTCCCGGCTACTTCTCCTCGAATCGCGGCTCGTCGCCCTCGACCTTCGTCGCCGCTCCGGACTCCGCACCCTCGTCCTCTCCTGATATTCGCTCAACGCGCTCCTCAACTCGTCCTGCATATCCGCCAAAAACCGCTCAAAGCTCCCAGATGGATGGACTGCGCCGGGTGTAAAACCGAGCATATGCGAGAACCGAACGAGGTCTTCGGCGTCGGTGGTCGGATGCGAGCGTGGGCGTGGTCGAGGTGGTAGGGATGGGACGGGTGGGGGCGGGAGGGACGTGGGTACTGGCGGTGGTGGAAGCGGCATGGGCACAGGCGGGGGTGGGAGCGATGTATGCACAGTGGGTGATGAGAGTAACGTTGGGGATGAAGGAGCCGCAAACTCGGGCGGAGTCGCAATAGTCGGGGTCGATGCAACAGGAGTTTCGGACCGCACTGGAATATCCGCACTCTCGACCGGCACGATAGGGTTGGGACTGGGTGGCGCACGGGCAAAGTCGGCCACCTCTTCCCCTGCCATTCGCCTATCGCCCCTCTCTACCCGTTCAGCTCCAGAGCGCCAGGGCATAAACCGCCGAACCGTGTCACCCAGCATCGACATTGTCCGCCTCCGGGGTTCCTCTGCTGCACGTTGAGGTTCCATGGCGGATGCACGGCGGTTTGAAATGATAGATGCGCGGCGTGATGAAAAGGTCGACAACCGGCGTGAGAAAGACGATGCACGAGGGGGTGGCGCAAGGCGGGGTCTTGGGATCGCTACGGGTACCGGCGCGGGTGTGGGGGTAGGGTCAACCACGGTCGCTGCCGGGGTAGGCAGGCTCGTCTCGACCGCAACTGTACTTGCGGCAGCCTCTGTGTGGGCCCCCGCGCTCATGCTCGTGCTCGTACTAGCTCGGGCGCCGGCCCCACCAGCCGCCAGAGCGCTAAAAGCGGCTGCTAGGCCATTGGCAATCCCGTCGCGTCCTGTGCCAGATGGCGGAGAGGAGCTTAGATTGCGTGAACGTGGCGGGACTGACCATGGGACAAGGGCTTCGGCTGTTGCTTGGGCCGCTATGCTGAATGGAAGAGTGAGTGACGATGAAAGGAAAGCTGAAAGGAAGCGGTACCTGAGCAAAAGACCAAGGACATCTATACTTGATGGTGGTGACGTCGGGCCAGTTGTCGGTGATTGAGATGAAGGGTTCGCTCGAATAGGTGTTGGACTTGACGTTGGGGACATCGGATTTGATGGGGCGCTAGAGATTGAAGGCGGGGTGTCAGGGGGCGTCGTCGTGGGAGTGGGGTTGGATGTGGTCGACGAAGAAGGCGCGGTGGACGTGGACGGAGTAGACAGGCCCGTCGCAGGAGTGGATACGGGCTCGGGTGCATCGCCACCAGCGATCGTTGGACTACTCGGTTTAGCGTGTTCAGAAGCCCGACTTTGCCGGATCGGTTCTGACGGGATGACGTTATCTGACGGCTCGGTGGGAGAGACAGGAGTCGATGGGAGAAACGGCGGTGGTCGCGAAACCTCGATAGTCTGGACGAGCCCCTGGACAATCATCGTGGTGCCAAGCGCGACGGTGCGTGGTATGCGGGCTGTGGGCGTGGTGGGAGAGGCAGGAGCAGGAGTTGGGGTGGATGGCGCGGTAGTAAAGGTCGACGCGGAGCGCGAGCTCAGTGGGGATGTGAGGACTGGACGCTGCTGGTGCTGAGGTAACTCCACCGCCGGAAGCTGAGCAGCGACGGCGGGGGTGGGGGCGGGGGCGGTGGAGGTGGAGGTGGCGGAGGTTTGCGGCCGAAGCGCATCCAGCCCATCCGTGGCTGGGGCGGTGCCTGAGACAGGTTCGACGGGGTCGGCGAGGGCGAGCGGGAGAGGGAGAACAGAGGCGCTAGCGGGCGCAGACGCTCCTGCTGGCGCTGCTGGTTCTCGAGCTGGCGGAGGTGCTGTTGCCACAGCTTGGCATCGCGCTCGATCTGCTGCTGGCGCGCTTTCTTGCGGAGTTTGCGAGCACGCTTGCGGCTGCGACGGCGCTGGCGCATGTTGTGAGTGGTGCGCACGGACCAGACCGTGACGAGGAACGAGATGCGGACGGCTGCCCATGTGACCCGCGCTGGCAGAAGGGCGAGGAGAAGCAGCGGGTGCGAGCGTTTCTTGGGCTTGGGCGTCGGCGGGGGCGGGGCCGCGAACGGGTTGCGCATCGTCGTTGTCGACTACATAGTGCACGCTGTCGCGAGGCCGGAAAATACGCGGGAGGGGCCGCACCGGGGGGCCTTGGCTGTTGCGGCGGGCTGCGAGGCGGTCAGTAACGGGACACGGCGCGCAAGATGCACGTACAGGGCGAACGGGCCGTCGAGTGCTGCGAGCCCATGGCCGTCGTCCGACCAGTTTGTCCGCTTGCGTAAGCTGCACGTGCCGGCGTCTCTCGTCGCCGCCGCCGTCTGGAAAAATCGCAGAAAATCCAGTTACGCTCGGGGAACTCGGTTTTGGCGAGGAAAAACTCCCATGTGTGATTTCGACAACGGGGTGGCCACGCCGTGGAGACAAGTGACACGTGACCGCTGATGACGTAACATACCCTCGTCTCACGGTGCTACCCGACCACCACATCATGCGCTCCCTGCTCAGGCATCGCGCCATTGCCCGCGCCGCCCGCCCTCTGCCCAGACTGCGGGCATACGCAACTGCCCAGCCCCCCTCGCCCCATGATGCCTTTGCAACCGGCGCCAACGCATACTATGCCGAGGAGATGTACCGTCACTGGCGAGAGAACCCGTCGAGCGTCCACACCAGCTGGCAGGTCTACTTTGCCGGCCTCGACAAGGGCCTGCCTAGCTCTAGTGCCTTTCAGCCCCCGCCCGACTACACCGGCGTGCCAGTCGCAGCAGGAGGCGCTCCGACCTTGAATATCGGAGGCGGATCAGGGCTCACCGATCATCTCAAGGCAAGTCTCTGCTGATGGGATCTACCGCCCGCTCACCGCCCGCAGGTCCAACTACTCGTGCGCGCGTACCAAGTCCGCGGCCACCACGTCGCCGACCTCGACCCACTCGGCGTGCTCGACGCCGATCTCAAGAACATCGTCCCCGCCGAACTCGAGCTCGCCCACTATGGCTGGTCCGAACGCGACCTCGACAAGAAGTTCAAGCTCGGCCCTGGAATCTTGCCCCACTACTCGCGCGACGGCGTCACCGAGATGACCCTCCGGGGCATCATCCGTACATGCGAAGAGATCTACTGCTCCAGCATCGGATTCCAATATATCCACATCCCCGACAAGGACCAATGCGATTGGATCCGCGAGCGCGTCGAGATCCCGCGCCCATACAACTACACCACAGAGGAGAAACGAATGATCCTCGACCGCCTAATGTGGTCCGAGATGTTCGAAAAATTCATCGCTTCCAAGTTCCCCTCGGAAAAGCGCTTCGGCCTCGAGGGCTGCGAGTCGCTCATCCCCGGCATGAAGGCACTCATCGATCGGTCCGTCGATCACGGTGTCAAGAGCATCGTCATGGGCATGCCTCACCGTGGCCGACTCAACGTGCTCGCCAACGTCGTGCGTAAACCGATCGAGGCTATCTTAAACGAGTTCCTCGGCACCGACGACGCCAAAGATTCCGCCTCGGGCGACGTCAAGTACCATCTCGGCGCCAACTATGTCCGACCCACTCCATCCGGCAAACGCGTCTCGCTCTCCCTCGTCGCAAACCCGAGTCACCTCGAAGCCGAAGACCCTGTAGTGCTCGGCAAGACCCGTGCGCTCCAGCATTTCGACCACGACGATGCCACACACACCACTGCCATGGGCGTCCTCCTCCACGGCGATGCAGCATTTGCCGGCCAAGGCGTCGTATACGAAACCATGGGCATGTCCGAACTCCCCAACTACGGTACGGGCGGGACGATCCACCTGATCGTCAACAACCAGATCGGGTTCACCACCGATCCACGATTCAGCCGGTCTACGCCCTACTGCTCTGACCTTGCCAAAGCGATCGACGCCCCGATATTCCATGTCAACGGTGACGACGTCGAAGCTGTCACGTTTGTTTGTCAGCTCGCCGCTGATTGGCGGGCCAAATACAAAAAGGACGTGGTCGTGGATATTGTGTGCTATCGCCGGTACGGACATAACGAGACGGATCAGCCGGCGTTTACCCAACCGAGGATGTACAAGGCCATCGAGAAACAGCCGACGCCGCTCACCCAATACGTCCAAAACCTGCTGAAAGAAGGAACCTTTACCGAGCAGGACATTGAGGAGCACCGCAAATGGGTATTAGGCATGCTCGAAAAAGCCGCAGCGGCGAGCAAAGAGTACAAACCGAGCCCCAAGGAATGGCTCTCATCGTCCTGGGACGGTTTCCCAAATCCAAAGGAGCTCGCAGAACAAAACCTCCCACACAACCCGACAGGCGTCGACGAATCCGTGCACAAACGAATCGGCCACGCCATCAGCACGATGCCCCAAGGATTCACCGCCCACCGCAACCTCGTCCGTATTCTAGCCGCCCGTGGCAAGAGCGTTGAAGAAGGCACAGGCATCGACTGGGCCACAGCCGAAGCACTCGCGTTCGGGACCCTGGTCCTAGAAAAAAACCACGTCCGGGTATCCGGCCAAGACGTCGAACGAGGCACATTCTCCCAGCGCCACGCCGTCATCCACGATCAAGAAAACGAGCAACAATACATCCCTCTCAACTCGCTCGGATCAGACCAAGCTGCATTCTCAGTATGCAACTCGTCCCTATCCGAATTCGGCGCACTCGGATTCGAGCTGGGCTATTCGTTGGTGTCACCGAGCAATTTAACCATGTGGGAAGCCCAATTTGGCGACTTTGCAAACAACGCGCAGTGTATTATCGATCAGTTTATTGCAGCTGGGGAGCGCAAGTGGGTCCAGCGGAGTGGACTCGTGATGAGTCTGCCGCACGGATACGATGGACAAGGGCCGGAGCATTCGAGTGGACGGATTGAGCGGTATTTGCAGTTGTGCGATGACCATCCAGATGTGTTTCCCCCGCCGGAAAAGATGGAGCGCGTGCATCAAGACTGCAATATGCAGATTGTGTACCCAACCACGCCAGCGAACTATGTGAGTCCCGTTTAATTTTTTGTCTCTGATCATACCTTATTCTTGTGGTTCAGTTCCACGTGTTGAGGAGACAGGTCCACCGCGACTTCAGGAAACCGGTACGTACCGCATCTACTGCATGCACACCCATCTCACGTGACCTTGACTCAGCTCATTTTGTTCTTCTCGAAATCCCTTTTGCGCCATCCACTCGTCAAATCCGACCTGTCCGAGATGACGGGCGAGACCCACTTCCAGCGGTACCTCCCCGAGCCCCACCCCGACGAGCTCGTCGCGCCAGATCAGATCAGGCGACATATTATCTGCTCTGGTGCGCCTTGCTGAAACTCGAATGTTACTATTGATTGACGGTGTGGACGGACAGGCCAGGTATACTACACCCTCCTCAAGGCGCGTGAAGATCGCGGTATCAAGGATATCGCGATCAGCAGGCTGGAGCAGCTTTCGCCTTTCCCGTACGAGATGCTCACGCCGCACTTGGACAAGTACCCGAACGCAGAGTTGATGTATGCCCAGGTGCGTCTCCCTTATTGTATTCATATCCTCATTCTTAATTAATCTATGTCTACAGGAAGAACCGCTGAACTGCGGTGCATGGACATACGTCGCACCCCGCATTCGGACCGCATCCAACGAGACACAGCACCACAAGGGAACGTATCCCAAGTACGCAGGACGAGACCCGACGAGCTCGGTCGCGACGGGTAGCAAAATGAAGCACAAGAAAGAGGTCGAGCAGCTCATTAATGATGCGTTGGCTTGAGGGGGAAAATACGGTGACGTGAACTTTGCTGTGCGCGCCGATGCGCTGTTTTGTTACTTTATCCTTGAATGCATACAGTTAATCAACCTCGTTTGAGTATACGCGTAAGTCATATCGCACATACACAGGCCATGACCATACCGAAATACGCGAGCCGGATGGAAAAACACGAGGTAAACCCAGAAGCCTTTGACCTGACCATTTATGGGGACGTAGAGGAAACAACTAACGAGTGCTGCCGCAAAGTAAGTTTTGCAACAACTCCGCAATACAGCCCGACTTACCGCATAGGCGTCGATTCCCCCGGCTGGACATGTACGAATCGTGGTCAACTGGAAACAACTTCCAGAAATCACCATCCGATGGACTGTTGAATATGGTGCATCGTCCCAGCCTGAGCTCCTCCAAATTCGGGGCAAGACTCCTTGGCCGTAGCTGTTGTGCAAATGTCGGACCCGAAGTCTGCGGGGCGGAACCCACGTAACCTTTACTGCCGATGCGCTGTTTTGTCATTTAATCTTTGAACGCAGTCGGCTAATCATCCTCGTTTGAGTATGGGCATAGGACATATGGCATTATAGCTGGGTGATCATAAGGAAGTACATGAGTTAGGTGGAGGAACATGAGATAAACCGAAGATTACACGGTGAGTATCTGGGTTAAATACAGTAGACTACATGCGACGAAGTACATGGGTTCAAGCAACATCTATCATTGTATGAGCGTTGAGCAGTTCCAAGACACCAAGCGCCAGCATTTAACACGTAGCTCCAGGTGATGAGGATGCGTGCAAAGTATCCACCAGTTTTAACCCAGTCTACGAATCGGGATCATGAGGGAGGAGGTTGGCAGTTCCAACCAAGGAAGTTAGAAGCGGAAAGGCTACTGCCTGCTGAACGGTAACAAGGACGAGGGGTAGCATAAAGTACGCGTCGTGTAGAGGAAGATTAGGTTGTATGGCATTCAGCACCAATCTATTGGTGGCAGAACAAAGCGTATTTTCAGCAAAATAACACCAATATAGGTGAAAATACGTACTCGTGAGCTGTTGGGCTGAACGATTGAACGACAGGTAAGCTACGGCGACCCATAGTATATCGTTGAAGTGTGGGATCTAAAAAACATGGAGGCATCTGGAGTTAAATACGCTTACCTGGGCTCGCACGGAACAGTAGTATTTGAAATCGGACATTCAGATATCGGGTTCTCCCCGCATTCCCGAGAAGTTCTTGACCTGCGAACAAGGCGCGCAGCACGGCCACCCGCTTGTCCATGTAAATGATTCTTAGGGGTTTGGAGGACGACGGCAGGCGTCCCGCCGACTTGGTCGAGGTAGAGAGCGTTCACATTGCGAATAAATACGAGTGAGCTGCACGGGCGCTCAGGAATGCCCGGCATCCATAATCAACTGTTGGGCCGAGCCGAAGAAAAAAGCTCTTTTTTTCGCAACCGCGGTGCCTGCCCGCAGCGGCGAGCGTTATTCCAAGCACGTTACTTATGCACCAACGTGGAACTAAGGCAGGCGGCATCCATAATCAACTGTCGGGCCGAGCCGAAGAAAAAAGCTCTTTTTTTCGCAACCGCGGGGCCTGCCCGCAGCGGCGAACGTTATTCCAAGCACGGTTACTTATGCACCAATATGGAACTAAGGCAGGCGGCACCCATAGCGTTGGTCCGAGACAAAGACCGGGAAGATACAATCCGGAAATCGCCTCGTGGAATCACGGAAATGTCTTGTGGCTGAGCCAGTGAGACAGTAGGCGGTGGCTGGAATTGCCGGTCAGGCAACCATGAGGCATTACGCGGCACCGGGTTACAGCTTGCGGACTGGTGACCAGCAGGCGCTAATCACCGTGTATACTGGAGGATGCCCAAATCAAATCAGGCGGCATTTTGAGGTGGCATCCACCGAGCCGAGACGAGGCGGACTGACTAAGCGGTCTCGTATAGTATCGTCAGGGGCTCGGACCAACGCTAGGCACCCATATCAACTGGACGGGGCAACTTGGTTCAGTTCATGATATGGCTACTAGAATTAGAGGGCTGTAATGTTGCCTTAGCATTGACTTCGATAAATGTGGCGCTGTCAAAATGTTACAATGTATACCAGTTTGAGCTTTGTGTCCAGCCAAACGCCAGAATCCATATACATTCGGGAAATTGGAAATGAGACAAGTATGCGGATTCTGGTCTCCGGAAGCTACCACATGATTAGTTCTCGTGATCCCGAGTATGTACGACAACACAACGATAGAATCTCGGTCAAGAGTGAGAGCAGGCAGTGCCAAGGTTTGAAAAGTGAATATTGTATGCTCAGCAAACTTGCCAAGGAAGCCACTTAGCTTGTACATAGGGTAGCTGTCAGTGTTTTCCGAGCGGCGTGATTTGGAATCTTGTTTGGAAACTGGTTTCTGAGCCTTTGGTGCGGATTAAGGCTCCGCGAAATCTGGTGTTTTGCTGTACTTTTACCCTTGGGAAAACGGGGATGAGGCGCACATGAGGCGGACCGCGTGTGAAGTGTGCCATCTCGACACACGTATGACCACCTGGAAGCGAAACATGACCAGGAGGTCAATCGATCCAGTTTTGCAGTTCAAATACAATCAAACACTTCACTTTGGACCTCAAGGGGGGCGCAGAAACTAAGCGCCGGACGTGGGGGCTTGGAAGCAGTTCACTGATCCGCACCCATACAAGCAAGCTTTATCATCCCGTATAAGTTCAATACGCTGTTGCTCCCTCTTTTTTCTCACAAGATACCATTTTGGTACGCTGATAACCCTTGAGCACTACGGCGGTGGCATCCCGACAGTTTCGGCCCCCAAAGCTTGGAGAGATCCCGGATCTATCCCCATATTCTGGGGTGGGTGGGTCTGCTTGGCCGTGTTGGCCCCCACGTCCGACGCTTAGTTTCTGCGCCTCCCCTGTTGCACCTTCATCATTTGCCCGTCTCGCTGGGTATGTAGCCTACATAAGGAAAAAGCACTTTTTGTACATGTAGAAAGCCCCGCGTTTAGGGTTTTATTTGTACGCCCCACAGTGCAAGTGAGGCATTTGACTGTGGTGCTGCATGCCGCTTAGATGCATTTATTACGGCAGCCTCTGGCTTCATTATGTTTATGACAACATGGACTGGTATTGAATGTGAACTGCACCTAGCGTGGAGGTTCCAACCGTGGCTGCTCAAATGTTGCGGCTGAAATCTGGACAACGATCTGCAGAGAAAGCAGTGAGCGCCATGCTGCAGACGTGAAGAGCTAGTACCGTGCTGCTCCTGCGCCACTCCTCGCCAGCAACTACATATCTACACGTGCACGCTGCTCTATTGGTTAATGTGTTGATTACTATAAGCGGCTTGCCAGGCGCATGCTGACTGAACGGGGCGCATTTATGCGCCGCATGGCCGTACCCACGACCACGACTACTACCGCCGCCATCGTCATTCCGCACTGATGGCCCGTGGTCGCACGGCGAGCCCCATCAACCTTGCGGCTAGCCGGGTGTGTACGATTGTTCGTGGACCATATTCTTCCAACAGTGAGAATCCCCCCCCCCCCCAATTGGCCATATGGCTACCAGCACCGGCCTCCACTACCAGATCGCCATCCGCCATCCATTTGGCGCACAATTCCTTGCCGCGCGGGTTTCCCTCCACCTGGCCCTGTCGATCCTCGGTCATAGCTGGGATTCTACTCAAGACTTCGGATACTCTGATAGGAAATACTCGTGCGTTTCCACATGAGGATTAGTCACGGTCACGCCATTAGCCCCGGTCAAAGTTGAGCCTAGGGAAGTAAACGGATACAACCCGACCAGACCAAATGGGACGGGTTCGAGCGGATACCAGACCTGCGGTCAGACGGACTGTATGCATCTGTTTGTTACTGGGACAAAAATAGTATGCATATATTGT
>WSTK01000239.1:0-43941 GCA_019616945.1 Ceratobasidium sp. 414
TGCAGCCGAAATCACTGTTTCGAGGGCCTTACAGCTCTCGAATGTTAGGTCCGGCCAGAACCCGGTCACCTCTTGTAGTTGGTTGTGTCCGGCTTGCAGGCCAGCGATTTCAACTATGTCCCTGTGCGCAATTACTCAAAGAAATCCCTCCCTGGAGCGAGTTGGGGGCGACTGTGATGCCTGGTCGCATGGGCTGGATTGACTCTTTATACCTGAGCTTTGCGCCCCGTCGTGAAACGCTTGGTTCGGATCGGTCGGGTTAGGCGGGGGGTCTGCCACGACATCTGGGCGCCGGTTCTGTCTCAAACCTGGCAGATCAGTAACGTGCGTGGTAGTGCATAGGTCCAAAGCTGGCTCGACGCATGAAATAAATAACCGAGCCAATTACCTGACTGAAATCAGAACAGGCTGGGAGGACTCTACTCGAGTCCCACCTTGGTGACCTCTGTAGTTATCTACCTTTGCGAGGTAGATGTGTCTGGGGCGTGTCAAGATTGCAAAACTACGAATTGTTTGCATATTCTTATACATGTTACGCTTTGTTGCCGGCCTCTTTGTAGCCCTGGGCATTGGGACATTTTGGGGTTTCCAGGTGTCTGGGAGCTCTTGGAGTATCGGGTCGTTGTGCGTTGGGAAGGTAATATCAGTAGGCGAACTAACATGAATGGTTGGGTTGCCTCCGGTGGTCCCAGGCCGGAACAAGGGCTCTCGGATTAGGATGACGAGTCCAATGGGTAAGAGACTAGCGACATCGTCACGCTTCATGCCCTTGGTCTCAAAGGAATGGCAAAGGGCTAAACCAGCCACGTCGCCGTTTTGGTCTTCGATCGCAGCTTGGATAGCCACCATGCGAACTTTGAAGATCCAACGCGAATGTGAAAAAATTAACCAATTTATATGCAGCTTGAACTTCACCTGATGGCGAAATGACTCTGCATCGGAGGTATTTCTCCTGTTAGAAATAAGAACAAAGAGCTCAGCTAGCGATGCCTGAGACAGGTTTCTGATGTGCAAAATGCAGGACGGTGGTCTGACCTTGTGGACCTTACGTATCATCATCTCTGATAACGTAGCTGAAACCATGTTTATGATCATCTAAACACGAGGCGGGAAGGTCTGGTACATACCGGGAGACAAAGATTCAAGCGGTGACCGCACGAAGCGAGGCGTTCGGCCCAACACCATTTGCCGTACACGAACCTTGTCTTTGCCAACGCTGGTGCCGTATAACTTTTCATAATCCTCCTAGATCTTGGATTTTGAGAGGAGAGACGCGGGACTGGGAGGCAGTGAGTTTTGCCCCTGATTGTCTGCCTCCGCGTCCAGTAAGACTCGATCAGGGTCATCGAGTCTCTCTCCTGGGGCTATGCGGAATACCCCATCTTGCTTTTCCACCAACATATGAGATTGTGGCTTCAATCGTGCGAACAAAAGGATTGTCTGGATTGCTGTACATACTGGCAGGATCCATTCTCGATATACCTGGATACAAGGCACAAGTCTAGGGGCAAGCGGAACCTTGGTGATAGAATGTGGATGGTGAGGATGGGCGGAGGGGAAGTGGCACACCGCCACATGATCGGACTTCAACAAGGTGGGATAGTAGGTTGACAAGGTAGCGACTGTACAGCCCAGCAAGGTTATATCCATCGTCATGACACAAAAGGCACACAAGAAGTCGTTTGCAGGTACGCATATAGTCGCTTAGATTGTTGCGGGGCGATGTAAGTAACCTTTTCAGTTGTCGCTCATATCTTAACTACATGCATTCTGGTTTGTTGAATGCATCCGTGGATGTCTGACCAGAGTCAACATTGGAAATCGGCTCCAAATTGCTCTATATTTTAGGTCTACGTTTTGCAGGAGGTCAGACATCGGTCTCCACGCGCTCAACTTCCCTCCTGAGCTGTATGGACTGATCTAGACCTAACTCTTGGGCCTAAATCGTATGGGAGGGCACCCACTCGCGTTTTGGACACACTGACACCGGTTCAGCTGGAGTTTTCGATGGTTTAATTAGGGAGAGATAGGCCCCGGAGTGTCGAGCCAGTTTGCGGACGTTAGGAAGACTCGTTTTATGCCAGGAAGGGCTGAGATACAGGGTTCCAATGTTTTGGACGTCGAACGTTCCTATAATAGGGCCAGACCCCTTGGTTTATGGTCTTTTTGAGCGTGAGCCTACATTATGATTTTGTGCATCGCCAGCGGGCAGATGTTTTGCATGTTTTGGGTCATGACCGTAGGCCTATCTTAGCCCTCTGTTTTGTGTCACAACACGCATTCTTGTGTTGTGTCTCCGTGCAGGCCACGTTGGCCATTCGTGGATTCAGCAACATCGGGTGTATGGCGGGTCCAGTACTTGTATATTATTCGGAGTAATGTTCAAAAAAAAGGGGGGTGTTTATAATGACCCTGACGCTGCACTTTGTGATCTCACGACAGGTCCAAGCTAGCGTTTTAGACACGTATTGTTTCAGGGTGATTGGGGTCCATCAGTGGATTACGTTGAAGCAGATCACGTGGTGCGGCACGTTGCAAGGCTGCTCAACAACGCGCACAACAGAACGACGGCAAGTCTATCCTCTCCTATCTCGGATTAAAAGCTTATCTCAGTTAAACAGCAACCGCAAAACCATACTCCTACCCGGTCAGTGCCTCGTTTCTACTAGGAGCGCGAACGAAACTTGTTGATCACGGTAAGTTGGAGCGAGCGCGGTCCAGGGGAGGGGGGATGCTAACACTTTCCACAGTTGGATGTCCTTCACCAACACACCACTTGGACAGCAGCGGCGACTTGACCGCAACGCTTTCCTTAACGGCACGAAGAAACAGCAGCTTAAATCGGCTAAATCCACTGCGGATAACAGCCAGCCAGACTCGCAGCAACCCTCGCCACCCCGTCGGGCTGCTTCAACTCACACGATCCCGGTTTCTTATTCGTACGGGTAGGTGACGCATGGCATCTCCTTCTTGTTTATGTCTTATGGCTCTCCTATAGCGCCCCCGAACTCTCGGTCTCTCGCTCCAGCTCGACGTCACCACCCAAGCCATCCTCCACCGCCAACCGCCCATCGTCTCCCTCACGTTCTAGCATCACGGCGCCCAACCCGGAAAACGTGGACGACTCAAACTCGGCCTCGGAACCGGCCAACGTCCGCTACGCTCGTCTCAAGCAACGCAACCAAGCGCTGGGTCCCACCACGTCCACTTCTTCCACCTCCTCGCTCCGCAGGCCGGACCTGCGTGACACGAGTGTCAACGTCGCCAACGCCTTCACCCAGGCAGCATTCTCTCAGTTTGGTACCATGCCCAGGCCAAGGTCTACTGCGAGCTGGACGGGTGGTAACCGGCTGGCCCCGCCGCTCTCATCGAGTACTTTCCGTCGCTCGCCATCTGTTCTAGTCGAGGATGAAGGTGAACATGTAACTGGGGACAATACGGGTGACGTAGATATCAACGGGGATCCCATCGTCAACAGGGCCGACCGTGCTAAATCCCCATTCTTCGATGCGATTGGCGCTGCTAGTAGTTATATCATCCAAACAGCCAAGCGCGCTACGTCTCGTCAACCGGAGGACTCTGCCTCGGCTACTGGTATCCAGCAATCTTTGTCAAGTGTCGATCGTACAAGCGACTACGAGGATGCGGAAGCTGCGTACCAGCGTGCCAAGGCTGGCCTAGCTCCGCCATCGCCTCCGGGGACCAAAGCTACATCTACAGCAATGAGGAAGAAGCCCAGGAAGAGCAAGGACAATGCCCCCTATAAGCCTTCCTCATCAGACTCGGAAGAGTCGGATGGAGTCGATTCGGACGAGGGGAAGCGGAGGAAGAAGGCGAAACAGATCAAAGGGATGGCCTTACCCGTAATTGGTCCATCGAAAACAATTCGCACTACCAAGAAGCCCCGTAGGCAATCTTCGCGCCATGGATCGAGCGTGTTGGGCGAAGGAGACCTACGGAGCGCCAGCAATCTCATGCAGGTGGATGAGGAACCTTCGGTGCTTCCTCCCTCGCGTGGACGAACCAAGAGCCGCAGCCGTAGTCGGAGCCATACCCCTCGGGCTCCAAGTGTCGGCGGACAGACCACTGATTCATATGCGGACGAAGTGGGCCTGGATGAAGCGCTCAAGGACGACGATTCGAATGCGTATACGGATCCTGATGTGCAACAACAATCCCACGAAATCGCCGCTGCTCAACAGGCCGCGCGTGGGCATGCGCAATCCTACTCTCACTTGTCCAGTCGAACCAGCAAGAATACGGGAATCGGCGCGATGCTAGGCACGCTTGTCCGGCAATTAATGAAAATGGTGAACCACTTGGGCAGGAGGAACGTTGTTGGATTCGTGGTTGTCTTCTTGTCCATCTGGTTAGGGATTCGTTCTCTGAGCGGTTCCGGGTCCCCTCAGCCAGGCCCTGCCCCCCCAGGGGGATATCAACATGTCCCCATGCCCCCTTTCGACCTTCCCCCCAGCACTCTGGAAGAGCTAATTGAACGCTTGGCGGTGCTGGAACGCGCACAACGCTCGACAGATACGTCTCTTGGCGACATGAACATGCGCTTTGGGCACGTAGAAGGGCAAGTTGGGAGTGTGGACACACGGGTTGGAGAAGTGGACTCGCGCATTGGTTCGGTAGAGGGGCGCGTTATGAATTTTGAGGGACAGGTTGGCCGTGTTGACGACCGCATCGGGAAAGTTGACCAGCGAATCGAGCAATTCGACATCCGGGCCGACCAGGTTGACTCTCGCATCGAGCAGTTTGGCGGGCGAGTGGGCAAGATCGATGTACTCGTTGGGCAGATTGATACGCGAGTCGGCCAAGTGGACTCTCGGATCGGCCAAGTGGATGCGATGGTGGGCAAGGTGGACGCCCGGGTTGGGGATGTGGATACTCGGGTGGACCAGCTCGGGACGCGTATTGGGCACGTGGAACAGGCTGGGGCGAGGGTTGGGAAGGCAGAAGGAAAAGTGGGCAATGTTGATGTTCGGGCAAAGGAAGTGGAGGCCCGCGCACGCGAAATCGACGCCAAAGCAAAGGAGATAGAAGGACACGCCAAACGCTTCGAGGGCCGAGCGCAAGAAATCGACAGCAAGTCCAAGGAGATCGAGTCAAAATCCAAGGAAATCGAAGCCAAAACCAAAGAGCTCGATCTCAAGTCTCGCGAACACGACTCTCGCGCCCGGGACTTCGAGTCAAAGCTGCGCGAGATGGAAGCGCGGTTCAAGGACGCTGGCGGGTCGGCTGCATGGTGGTCGCGTACTCGGACTGGCCAACAAAACGAACAACTCACCATTGGCTCGGAGGCTTTCGAACAGGTCGTGCAGCGCGCTGTGCTCGCTACTACCAAAGACACCCTTGCGCGCGCCGACTTTGCGATGTATACTGGCGGAGGTCGCGTTGTTCCCGAATACACATCCCCGACGTTCAGTGTTTCTGCGCAGGGCTGGCGCGGTATGCTGGGTATTGGTACCGTTTATGGTCGCTCTCCTGCCGTCGCACTCGTCCCGGACATCAACGTCGGCAATTGCTGGCCGTTCGCGGGAAGCCAGGGACAGCTTGCTGTGTTGTTGAGCCGAAGTGTGCGGGTCGATTCGGTTACAATAGACCACGTCTCGAAGGAGGTTGCGTATGATCTCAAGGCTGCGCCGAAGAAGTTTGTGGTCTGGGGACTGGTGGAGGGCGCGGACAATCTCTCCAAGCTGGCTCAATACCGGAAGCAGACTGAGGCACAATCCATTGACACTGGCACGGAGAGTGAAGAGCAGGCCGAGGAACCGCCCTCCCAGGACTCGATCAAGCTGGCCGAATTCGAGTACGACATCCATGCAACCTCGCATATCCAAACATTTGCCGTTCCCGGCGACGTTCGCGCAGCAGGGATCGACGTAGGTGTGGTACTATTCAAGATCCGAAGTTCTTGGGGGGACCCGAACTTTACGTGTATATACCGTGTACGAGTACATGGCGAGGCGGTGGGACCGAACCTCAGCAAGGCCTAGACGATGGGGAGGCGGTGGTAGAGTGTTCACGACATGTTATGCCCAATTCTCATTCCTTATTCTTCGCCCCTATTTGACGACTTGCGCTACATCCTTCCCTTTATCTCTCCGGCTCAGAGTGTGGCCGTGCGATACTATCCCTTGGCTCTTGGTCTGCAAAATGTCTATGCGTACGTGCGTAATATGTACGGGTATCGGTGCTGCTCTCTATTTCTGCGTCTTGGTGTAGGAATTAAATAAAACATGCTCTTCATGCGGATCATCCATATGTTATTGGTTTTCATTTGCAAGTAGGATACATCGGTGGGCTTGGTGTCGAGGTTAGAGGGAAGCGAACTTGTCGGCAGCCTACGCGGTGTCAGTCTGGGGTTTGATGTTACTTGAGAAGCGCACTTGCCTCAGTGAGGAGCTTTGCTATCCCTGGCTCACGAGCGGAGTGACCAGCGTCCTGGCATGCTACTTAGTTATGTAGTACATCGCCAGGTTGGAAAACTCACTGGCACAATCTTGAGGTCAATTTCAGACCACGTTCGCTTTAGCGCCCATGCCGTTGTAGTCTGGGCAGGATCAAATCACTGGGGCATGAGGGAGTTCACGGGGCATACCGGACAAACAACATCATAGCGGCCTTGAACCACGATAGTCGGAATATGGCGACTGTAATGGGTCAAGGCGGTAATGAGGATGATCACTAAACTGGGTGGTATTGAGGGCCTACATCTTATCAATAGATTGCTTCTCAAGAAGCTGGCCTTCGCGCATGAAGCCCTATATGCATTTAGGCATTAGTGAGCGGGCAAAATTTCAGCTAGAGATACCCGAACTTCGTTTATGAAATAGTGGTTTTCGATACGAGCAAATGCGCTAGAAAATTAACAGAAGTGTTAGGGCGACAACCCGAGGGTTGAGGCTATACAACTTACTTGGCCCAGTCGTCTTCGGCTGCCTTTGCAATGTATTCTTCATCAACAAATAGTTTAGAGGTGGTCATCCTGATCAATAATGCAGAGTAAGATGCGAGCAGCATGACACGAACAGACAGTTGCGTACTCCCACTTGGACCATGCCCGGGCAGCCGTGATGCGAACTTTCTCGTCTTCTGAATTGAGGAGCTTATTGTATGCCTTTATGAAGTCACTACGCTCAGCTTCGGGCACTGGGGCGACGTATTCTTCCCTGGGTTGAGACGTTAGAGCGGGTCAGGTGCCATGGGCAGGCGGCTTACCATGCTTCTGGGAATAAATGAGAAGTTCCATTCTAGAATAAATTGGGGATAAGTCTAACGTTCGTTATTTTTCGTACTCAGGTTCTTACCTGATAGAAGAAATCGAGCTCGCTACACATGGGCTTGAATAAACACAAAACTCGCCTTTTGGAAAAGGGGACACATACCTCTTGCGCAGAGTGAATATCCCGCTGTTTGTTTACAATATAGTATTACTGGCAAGCAAGGGACTGCGTTCAATGGGTTGCTTACCGGAGGATCAGCGCTTTGACGCGACCAGGGTGTGTTTGGGCATATGCAAGAGATAGAGTTGAGCCCTACAAAACCCGGTTAGAGGTGACTAGGAGCCCGCGGTGTTCTGTGTTACCCAAGACCCGCCAAAAACAACCCATTTGTCAATGTTTAGCTTCTCACGGAGTTTCTCGATATCCGCTACAAGATCCCAGGTCGTATTTGCTTCAAGCGATGAGCTCCTACAGGTTGGATCGGCAAGTGCATTAGATTTCGCAGGTTCAAGGGTGCGTACGGCTGAGACTTTCCACAGCCTCGTTGATCGAACAACACGATCTTGTATTTCTCGGGGTCGAAATAAGTACGATCGCTGGGGCTTGTCCCACCACCTGGCCCACCTACAGAGTCCGATTTTTATTGAAACGTCAAGATGATCATGATGCCTGTTGTAATTACCATGCAAGAATACGACTAGTGGCGACTATATGCTTCAGCATCCTCAGTAAAGAACTGAAAAGTAACACACACCCGGATTGCCATCCTTGTTCCCGCTCACTTCATAGCTAGGTCAAGTATCAGGGGCGGTTCGGATACTGCATGCAAAATGATACATACTATATAGTATGCGGGGGCTCCTTCGATACTTCGAGCATGCCAACCTCAAAAGGAGTTCCTTCTGGGTATTTGGATGTCAAAGGGGCCATGTCTGGAAGCACGCAAACGTTGGTGGATCTCTTGATTGTCGGTTGTTGAGGTAGCCTGGTGGAGGTCGCTCGACGAGAGGCTCGCAAACTCGGACGGATCAGCGTACGGATCAAGCCCCCAGTGATCCACATGCGGCGGGGTGACAAGCAGGCGCTTAGCTATTGGTCAGCATCCAAACAAACCCCTTTACGCCCCTCCATTACAGTCGCCGGTCGATTGCCCTTTCGATGAGTCGAGAAGACGCATCCAAGCTGTTCAAATCCGGGATAGATGCCCTGTTACACGCGAAGTCAAACCCCGATTCTTCAGACTACGGAAGCTCGCTAATTGGGGCTCAGCAATGCCTTGAACATGCAGTCGACCTACTGGAGAAAGACGACCCGGACTACGATGTATACTCCCAAATCTGTGCCTCTGCCCATGCTAGATGTCTTCTATTGGTAGACTGCTCTGCAGACGTCGATGCGTACCTGTCTTCATCCCCATTATTTGAAGTCCTTGTGGATGGCCGTTCTACAGACCCAAACGTTGATGGAACAGCGTTGGACGCGTTTTGGAGGGATTTATACCAAGTTCGGGACCGGTGCTCCTATACCACCCACATCGAACTGACCTCGAGTCGCGCTTTGGCGAGCCACGTTGTTTCGTTCAACCAAGCAATATCGTGTTCGTCTGGGAACGCAGACCTAGAATGCCTTTGGTATACATATCGCGCTATCGTGCTGTACTTGCGTATGGAACAATACAACCCTGACGAGGTTGCGCTGTGTATAGTGTCCTTGAGCAGAGCGATACAACTTAGGGAAACTACTGGTCTCTTGCCACCAAGCGACACAGACCCTATTTTACTGCAAGTGCTTCCGGAACCTCAGTGCGATCTGTCTGCCTCCAAGGGGCGGTTATCGTGGCTCAGATCGCTGGCCACTGTTTACATACATCGGTGAGTTCATGCATGGTCTGTTAGTTACTCAAAATTCTTAAACAATCACACAGACACCAAGTTGTTTGCAGAGAGTATCTGGATTTGTACAAGTCTAGCTCTGATCCAGGGCATCTGGATGATGCTATTGCGGAGGCTCGTGAAGCTTTGTCTTGGGGTCGGGATACAGGATTACTGCCTGACCTTCAGTTCAAACTACTGTTGGCTCTTGGCCAGGCACTCCACGAAAGATACTGGCTGAACGGTGCTCTCGAGAATCTTGAGGACTCGGCCGAGTGCCTCCGGGAAGCGTTGGCGTATGAATTGGCTCCTACAGACCGACTGCTGTTCTGCAAACAACGCCTGTCTACGGTGACCGCAGATCTAGCAAAAGAACTAGCGGAATACTCAGAACCGGATGCTTGGCTGAAATCGCTGGTGCACTGGCGAGAAAGTGTCAACTTGACCGAGTTCAAAGTACCGGAACTTCTCGCGGAGAGACTCTTTGAGCTTGCCAAGACTTCTTTCAAACTGTACGATGATTCTGACGACGGAACTTCGGCCCATGTGACAGAAGCCGCTGAATGTCTGGCTCGTGCTGCTGGCATCACTAGTAGCGTGCAATTCAGCGGCGAGTTGCTCTTTGCGCGGGCCAATATGCTCTACGCACGATTCACCGAGGAAACCGATCGTGGAGACTTTGATGAAAGCCTCGATTCCGGGGATAAAGCCTGTCAATTGACTCGCCAAGTGCCGGGGTTGGTTCAACAGGACCCATTCTGGGCTGGGTTCTATTCTCATGGGTCCAGGCTATCAAGGAGAATACAAGAAAGTAGGACAGGGGGCCCAGAGAGAAACATAGAACAGATCCGGCATCTTATAGGCATCTTCGAATCCATTGTTCCCTTCCCACACCCAAATCGCTTGCATGCTCTGAACCACTTGGGGAGAGCATATACACTGCTGTACCACACGCAGATTCGCACCGGTCAATCCCCTTCCCAGTGTATTTCTAGCCTTGAACGGGCTGCGCAATATCACCATGCAGCGTTCAAGGACACCCCTCAGGACGACGTTGCCAATATCTTCCCTCGCTATACTTTCCTTGGCATTGTCAACCATGAACTGTCACGTATCTCGGAACTTGGCGGTGCGACTCGTGCACAATACCTTGAATCAGCCATTGACTACTTTCGAAAAGCAAACCATACCCAGAATCTCAGTAGCTACAGGAACTTGGCAACTGCCCTCGAAGACCGCTACAAGTCACTTGGTCAATCTCCGGACCTAGATGAGTGTATCTTGCTTTTGCAAACTCAGAAGACGCCGCATGGTCAAGACCTCATAGGCCACCCAAAACAGTTTTTTAACGCTGCCACACAGCTCGTCCGGGTATGTCGAGAGCATCATGTCAACTCCCAGATACTTCCTTCCTATCGACTCCTTTTCAAGGCTCTACGGCGGCTATCGCGTATGGGGCTTACTTCAGCGACACGACGCCAAGCACTCGCTGAGAACTCTGTTGGTCACGCTTGCGATGCTGCAGCTGCGGCTCTGGAGCTCGGCGATCCGGAAGCCGCTGTTGAGCTCTTGGAGGACGGCCGAAGCTTGTTCTATTCTCAGCTGCTTCCTATGCATACGGACACCAACCGTATTCGTGCTCTTGATCCAAAACTTGCTGAGAACTTGGAATACACCCTAGAGAAAGTTCGGAAATACTCCGCAGCTACGGATGCTAGCAACTACGAAGCAAGTCAGTATTATAGCGAGGGCGGCTTTGCTGAGGATATTGATCAGGACGCTATGGACATTTCTCCTCAAAGCCGAGAGTTGAGACGCTATGCACGATTCCTGGAAATTTATGTGGAGGAAGTACGGGCGCTACCGGGGCATAGCGATTTTATGCACCCAAAACCCTTCTCCCGACTCAAGGACGCCGCACAGTATTGCCCGATTGTGTATGTTAATATTAGTCAATACCGGTGCGACGCCATCATCCTCAACGGCCCAGACCGCCTACCTCCAATCGTCGTCACTCCACTTCTCATCTCCTGGTCCAAGACCCACGAGTTATCTAGTGCTATGCAGACTGCTGTGAGGCTGCAAGGTCGAGAAGTTCGAGATAGTAACCTCGAATCTCTCCGGCATTTTATCCGGACTTCTCGAACGAAGCAGTCGCCAGCAGCGATTGTTCAAGACGTGCTAAAACAACTCTGGGAGTGCATTGTTCGCCCAGTACTTACAACTTTGGGCTTTCTTGTGAGTCATTGTATATATTTGCGCATATACCCACTTATCATTCATGGGTTCCAGAATGGGCTGTCTTTGAGCCCCGGAGGACTCCCACATATATGTTGGTGCCCTGCCGGACCGGCCGCCACCTCGCTTCCATTGCACGCCGCCGGTAATTACGATCTTGGTCCCGAGCACTGGGCAATCACACATGTCGTTTCGTCATACACTCCAACACTCTCCTCCCTGCTCCAGGCTCTGGACTCGAACTCGACCCCACGGCCCACCCGTATGCTACTCGTCTCGCAGCCTGCAACGCCTCCATCGAATCCACTGTCTTGTGTCAATGAAGAGCGAGACGGGATTATCGCTTCTCTACATCAGCCAAAATTCCACGATCACGCGGAAGCCACGGTTTTGCACGACTCGGCCGGGCGCGTGGCGGAGGTGAAGTCTATGCTTCCCAGACACGAGTTGCTACATCTCGCTTGCCACGGGAAGCAAGACAAGAACGACCCTTTGGAGAGTGCTATATTGCTGTTTGACGGTAACTTGACATTGCGGGAGATCATCAAGACACCACTGCCATCAGCAGAGCTCGTATATTTATCTGCGTGTCAGACTGCAACTGGTGAGCTTTGAAAACTGGAAAGTGTTTTTCAGCGTCGAAGATGCTGATCTATGTATAGGTGACACCGACTCGCCCGATGAGTCTTTGAGTCTCGCTGGAGGCTTTCTCTTTTCTGGATATCGAAGCGCGGTGGCCACAATGTGGTCCATCAATGATAAGGATGGCGCTGACGTTGCCAAAGCGTTTTACAAGTACCTGATGAAGCAGGATGGGCCATTGGCTATGGGGGCTGCCTTGGCATTGCACTGCGCTATTCGGGATCTGAGAGCCGCCAATCCAAGCATAGGTCTGATTCGATGGATCCCGTTTATGTGCTGGGGAGTCACTGGGGGTACTAGATGATAAGCAGTTTACATACAGTTCATTGGGTGCACTGTACGCGTGCATATATTCGTTGCGTAACATTTCCACAGAAAAAATTGAACCTGTAACATCGTCGCGATTCATGAAGCAATCGGTAGAAGCGATGACAATGCTAGGATATTCGACTAGCATTAGAAAATTCAAGTAATCGGAAGGGCAGGCACATCTCCTTCTATTAATGCGTGGCTCGACGTTCATGCGAACCGTTATTGGAAACACATTCTGTAGGAAAACTTATATATGTTGTTATTGTACCAACATACAAATCCTTCTAAACATTATTAGGGTACTACAACTTAGCCTTGTTATTTACCTCCCCAACCCCGGTAAATAACGTCTTCATCTCGCGGAGACTCTCGACGATCTTTGCTTTAAAATCGGCGGTAGAAGTGGTTGGACTTGAGTGTTTAGTCTCAATCCCGAACTTGATCAATTTTGGCCCAGCTAGATCTATCAAAAGCCTCGTTAGCATATAGGTATCACACTCGGATATTGGGCCTACAGTTAATGCCATAACCATCCGGCCAACCAGTACCAAACCTGCACCCAAGCCCATCGATTAGCAAATGTTCGTACCAGATTACACAACTACTTACCCTGTCCCAAGGAACCGCTCTCCTGCACTCAACCCACTTGTGCTGAGTTTCCACTCTGCGCTCTTCGCAAATAGGTCATCTTCAAACAATGAGCTACTCTCTCCGGGCCGGAGCATCTGCTTCAAGCCAAATAGGTGCCGGTCACAACCTTTGCCTGTAGAGGCGTCACGGGTATAGGAGTTATGGGACGCTGTTGCTTGCTGGAGTGCTGCTAGCTTAGCCTCGGGCTACAGATGATGGTCAGCGCCGACAACGCATTAAGTTGATCTGACCTACTGGTGCAAGAGGATCTACCATCGTCTTTACGAACGCTCTTGAGTCTGAGCTGTAAGTCCGGATCACGTCCGTGCGGCCATGCTTGAACAGTCGCGTTGATGCGGTCTCATAGGTAGCAGTAAATCCACCGCGCTGCTTATACCAAGCGAGTTGTATCGCGAGTTGGATATATGCGTCGGGTGAGATCTTGGCTAAAAACACAAAACCGTGTCAGTCAATCAAGTTGGACACCTGGCCAATTTCTTACCAGATTTCTTAATCCAATCAGCGGCGTACTCCGAGAACCACAACTGGCTGACGTCCGAATCCTCAACGATCGCTTTAGCCCGTGCCTCTGCTCCCCTAATCTCTTCCTCAACTTTCGCGTCTACGACCCAGTCCAACAACCTCCAACCCTCTCCGCCTTCACTCGGGCCCACATACTCCACACCACCCAACTTGGCCGGAAACTCTGCAAACGTAGCAACGTCCACTGGCTCGGCCAATACATAGTCCACGATAATACTAGGTATAAGCGCGTCGCAGGGCGAGTGCTCCCCATTCATGCCCGCACGTGCGTTGGACTCGATAGAGACAGTAAGGGACTTGTCGAACCACCGATTGAGACCATTGATCCCCGACGAGGTGTTCCGAACCTGCGCATCGAGGACAGGTTGTTTATGAGCATCTACTTTGGACGCTTGGTTGGTACTCGGGGGGAGGGTGTAGGGGTCGAGGGAAATGGTGAAGAGGGCGGATTCGATGGTGCTGAACGAGTGACGGTTTTGGTCAGAGAGTGTGAGAAGATGTTCCCGGTTCTGAAGCTCAAGCTCAAGTTATACCGTTACTGATATGGACCGACCAGCCTACCTGTGCCCATCGAGTTCGTTCATCTGCGGTCAAGATACCAATTCGCTTGGCTCGCTCGCCTCTCTCCTCGCGACTCTGTACGTCTTTGACGACCTCCCAAAGTCGGCGCTCGATCTCCTTGACACCGACGTTGCGACCCGCACCGTCATAGGCTTGAATAGAGTAGCTCCAATCATTGAGCATAACGTGGATGTGTCTGCCGTTTTTCTCGGATGGTTTGGCGTTCAACATGTCGCAGTCGGGTTTAGGAATGCGAGTGAGATTAAAGAGTCTACGAGCAGGGCGGTTGAACCAGAGCCCTATGTGAGTATGGATCGGCGGAACAGGAGCGCGTAAGGGGGGAGAGGGCACGAAGGGGGGAGGGGGGAGGACAGAACAACGCATGTGAGTACGAACCGAGTGTATTGGTACATGCAAAACGGACCTGTGCGAGACGAATCCGGGTGGATGTCTTGCCTACGAACCCATAAAAATTGTTACAATGTAGGCCCAAAGTATATAAGTAATACAGTGACTGATTCAAAAAGACTTACGCATCAGTCCGTTCCTTGAAGTTCATGAATCGTGCCGCAAGCCATGCAGCACGTCGAATTTGCCATTCGCCCACCTCACCTCCCGTTGGTAGTTTGACGCTTGACTGGAGAGGAGTGGTTCCATCATGCTTTCGGATATGTTCTGGAACAGTCGCATCGTCCTGGAAGAGGAGCCACCAGTTAGAGTTTATGATGAGGGGAGCGCGCCACTCGTGGTAGGCTTTTTTGATCCATAGATTGTCGTCCAACCAGTTACTCTCCGAAGCACGGTCAAGATCTACCAACGAGTTAGTATATTGGTGTCCCTGATAACAACGTACTAACCAATCAACCTAGCCTGGGCAAGCTTTCCAATCCCGTTCTCAAACTCCTCCGCCATCATCTGTCGCTTCTTCATTTCCACAGCAGCATCCGCCTCGCCCGCTTCCGCGATCAATGGTTCAAGACTCTTCAAGTACCTGTCGAGTGTAGGCCGCAGCTTAGGCACAGGCAACTTTGGGAGACTTCGCTGATTCGCAAACGTCGGAGTACGTTCGGATCGGGATGGCGCATAGAGCGCAAACATGCTGCGGCCAGGCTGTTGGAGGCGCGGGGTGCGGAGTACTGGTCGTCGTAGTGCGAACATGACCCAAGGGTGGATTGCTCAGATGATTTTGGCTGGGGTTGTCCCGTTTCAGGTGTTTTGGGTGTGGCTCGTGTGAGCCGGACTCCCGGAGCGTGAAAGTCAACTCGGGTCCGCTTGGTCCTCAAGTGCCGGGGAGCGGGCGCTTACTCGTGTTTGTTGAGCAAGAGCAGGAGCATTATAACGTGGTAGGCAGCGCTAACCGTTTAATATCCACATCAACGTGTGTGTGCCATATCTTCTAAAATTATCCTCAAACCTTATATTCTGATGATCAACGATCAAGCACGTCAACTCTACGACCATCCCAACCCCCTATACATGTCAAAGGAAGCAAAAGCAGCTCAGCTCTTTGTATCTGGCGTACGAGCGCTGCAAGAGGCCAGCAATAGCATACACCCCTCGAGCTCTGAGGATTTGTTGATAGCGGCCACCCGTGATCTTGACCAAGCCACAATGCTAACTCTGGATAAGTCGGGGGGTTGCAACAAAATCTACACGCAGATACGTGGTTCCGCTCGTGCAGCATGCCTTGCCAGGGTGCAATACGACTCAGATATTGATGGATTCTTCTCGGCTTCTCCAGTAATGGCGACGCTTTCTGGGCTTCAGTACACAGACCACACCGCCAACACAATAGAAGAGGACACTATGAAGGAGTTCTGGAGCCAACTGCTCCAATTGGACCAGCAAAGCACCCTTGGGGCTCGTAAAGAACTAGTAGCTTGGGAGCTTGCAGGGAAACACTGGCCGTCGTTTGGAAGGGCGCTCGCATGTGTCTCGGGGGATGCCGACTTAGAAAGGTTCTGGTGCGGGTGTATTGCAACCGTACTATACCAGGAGTTAAGCGTAGATCTACCCGAGAAAATAACGGGATGCATAGTAGCCATGCGCCGTGTGCTAGAACTGGGCGACTCCACACCCTGTTTCTCTTCATTGGGTGAATACGCTCCCACGTTTTCACAGACGGTTTCAACCCTACGGGTCAATGTGTTGGCATTTCCCAAGCGGATTTCATATCTGCAATCATTGGCTGTGTACTACGCTCACCAGTAAGTCATCGGCTTCCGACATTTGTTCAGTCCAATAACATGGCTTAGGCTCCAGTCCAGCTTCGTGGCCTCGATGAAGCTCTATGAATCGAACCCAGATCAGCACCACTACCTCGGCAGTGCCATCCAGACAGCCGAGCTAGCATCGGAGTGGACACGGGACATACCTCTATTATCAAAACTTCGGTTTGAACTCCTCCTCGCCCGTGGACTTGCACTGCGTAAAAATTACCCTATCCACCATCGTATCGATGACCTCGAAAACGCCGCCATATGTTTCCGGGAAGCCTTTGCCATCAAGACTGCCCCAGCGGAGGCGCTTTTGTCTTGCAAAGAGCTACTTACAGCTATCTTGGCCGACCTAATTTTATCTCGATCAGAGCCCCCGGACAGAAACCCCGAGTATTTCTTGAATTCGCTCTCAGTGTGGCGAGAAATTGTCGAGTTAACGACTCGCGATTCAACTGCACTATTGACCCAACGTCTTCTCGGGCTTGGAAAAGCAGCAGAGCTCGTGTACAGTTCCGACTCTGGGACACTCGGACACTTGGTTGAAGCATCTAACTCCTTGGCGCGGGCAGCTGAAATCGAAAAGGATCCGGCTCTTCTTGCTAATATTTTGTTCACTCGTGCGCGGATACTCGCAGAGCGGAAGGACCATCCCGATTTCATGGAGCGGCTGTCGGTTGGGGATGCTGCATTCCAGCTGGTAAAGGAGAACCCACAGCTTCTCAAGGATCAAGTTTGCCATGCTGGTTGTACCACCCATGTAGATCGCTTACTTGGCAGCGTCACTGAAAACGCAGCGCATGGGGACCCTCGAATCAACGTACAGCAACTGCTAGAGGCAATCGAGGCCCTGGGCCTACTCATTTCCGCGGCTAGCGGGGGGTCCATGACATCTTCTTTCATGCTTTCGCTCGCAACTGCGTACGAACTACTCTACCGTATGCAGATGCGCCTAGAAGAACCACCCGATAAGCTTGCTTCTTCCCTACATGTGGCCTTTGACGCCAGCCAAGCAGCGTTGAAGCAGATGAAAGCCGAGCGCCGCCGTTATAAAGAGCAGTCTTGCCATGCACTTGTCGCTTCTGTGTGCGATGAGTTGTCGTGCCTTCCTGGCCAAGATAGCTCGCTGCAATCAAAGTACATCGACCTGGCTATCGAGCATTACCGACTTGCTGCCAACCGCATTGGAAACTATATCAGGATGACCAACGCGCTGGAGAGACGATACTCACTGCATGGTCAGCAACAGGACCTCGATGAATGCGTATCTCGGTTAATCCTCCAGAATAAAGGACACAACACCCCTAGACAAGATTTCTACATGTCCACCCAACTAGTCCGGTTGTGCCTCGCACACGATATTCGCGATAAGCTCCTCCTCGCATACCAGAAGGTCTTCCAGGCTTTGCGGCGAATGTCGGACCTCAGGCATACCGCGGTAGTGCGGTATAAAGCCCTGAACAACGCCTCAGCAGGCTATGCTTGTGATGCTGCAGCTTCCGCCCTCATAAACGGCGACATCACTGCTGCTGTCGAATTATTAGAGCAAGGCCGGGGTTGCTTCTTCTCCGGACAACTCCCAATTCAGACCAACAGCGACTATGTTAGGTCTTTCGACCCCGATTTGGCCGAAATAGTAGAGGGAAAGCTGGTAAAAATCCAAGAGTTCTCTCGCGCCAGAGGGGGATCTTTCCGTAACTCACACGCCCTCCACCGATATCTTTGACGAAGTCGGGGAACGCATGCAATTCGATCAAACGCCGAGCGATACACGACTTGGCCTCGCAGTAGATGACCTAGAAGAGGCACTTCGAAAAGTACGAATGTTACCAGGCTATCAAGATGAGACACAACCCAAGCCCTTTACTTCCCTCCAACTCGCAGCAGGGTCCTGCCCCATTGCCTATCTCAACATCAGTCGATTCCGCTGCGATGCTCTCATCCTCCGAGGGCGGTCCGGGTCCGACGTACTCATTGTACCCCTTCCTACGTCTTGGTCCATAATTAGCGGCCTCTCCTCGACGATGCAGAAGGTCGTACGCGGCCAAGGTCGGGAGTTCCGTGACGCCGAATCTGACTCCACTCGACACTTTATCAGGTCACGTTCTGGGCCGACGCCGGAACAGCAGGTACGGGATGTGTTGAAAAATCTGTGGAACATGGTTGTTCGGCCTGTGCTTGAGGCGTTGGACTTCATAGTAAGTACAATGTATCTACCTCCTACCCGTGTCAAATAACTGGCTATATGCGTTTTAGAAATCGTCCAATGGACCTAATACTGCCCCTGAATGCCGCATATATGCTGGTGTCCCACCGGTCCACTGGCCACATTTCTGCCTCTTCACGCCGCTGGAGACTACACGCTTGGCCCTGAGCACTGGGCAATGAGTCACGTCGTCTCATCATATACTCCCACCGTCACCTCTCTCGTTCGAGCTCTCGAACGAGACTCGAATATCATAAGCCAGGATGCGAGCGTGCTGCTCATATCTCAACCGTCGTCGCCGCCAAAAATGCCCTTGGAGTCAGTAGAGGTGGGGAGCGGGGCCAAGTATGATGAACCGGACGAGTTGCTCCAAGTCGTACATGTATGCTAATAATAATGTCCACGGCACGAGTGAATACAATACACTTCAATACAACAAAAACGAAAACACGAAAAAAACAAGCGAGGAAAGCAAGAAACGAGGGCTTTCTAAAACGTTGTCATGGTGGACGAGAAAACTCGGCGAAATCGGGTGATGCCGGCTGATCGTCTGGCTTGGACTTGGGAGTATCAACTGGGGGGCGGGGCTCGAGAAAGTCCGAATAAGTTACCCGGTGGACGTAGGATCGGACGTCGGGAGACGAGTCTAGGGAAAGCTTCTCGAGACACTCTGTTAACCACGATGGACGCGGGTCTCGTCTTGGCATGTGACACTCTACGATAATACAATAAATACAGACACGCCAGTGGTGTTGACCATACTCACCGCATATTGAAGTTAATAACCGCCCAACCCCAATTCGTACATCAATAACGCTGTGCGCGGCTAGTGAGGCAACGCTATCACCAAATCGCGGCTCGTTCAAGATCCAAGCGCTGCGCGGACTCTCAACCAACGCTCGACAACACGCAAGGAACCTACGCCCACGTCAGCCACATAAATAATCAAACGAAAATACGACCCACGTGGTTCGATGGCGATATGTCCCAGACGTAGCAAGCGCAAATAAGTCGTCGCGCGCGATCCGTGCCTGCGCCTCGTCGCCCTCTAAAACCTCGTGCAGCACAGGCACCTGCCAAACAGACAGTCAAAGCTTGTTTTATACTCGGGGCGAACTGCACACTCACAGCAGCGATAACAGCCTCTCGAGTCGCCGCAACCCGGTCCTCCAACCCGCTCTTGAAAATCCGACAGAGAACAGCAGGTTGGTCCTTTAACAATCTCGTAGCACTCCACAACTGCTTCGCAAATGCCTCACGCTCCTTCCACCCCGTCAAACACTCTCCTTCCCACGCCTCACCTATCTTTGCCGCAACCTCTGCCCGCCCGTCCGTATCCAGCGCCTCGAGTAGCACAGGTAGCGCACCGAGCGCCTTGATCTTGGCCTCCCGTTCCCCACTGTTCACACACGTCCACCACACTGGGATCACATCCCGACGTGCTGCAGACGGCCCAACGATCCGCGCAATCTCGCCCGTGCTCGCACCGAGCGTTGAGCGCACCTTGGGCGTGTGCCAGCTTTCCTCTGCGAGGTAGGTATAGTAGCCCACAAGGCGCGGCCAGCGCGTAGCGCCGAGCGTCAGCGCCACGGCCGGCAAGTTGAACGAGCAGATGAGCGCACGATCCGGGTCTGGGAAACTCGGTTCGGACGGGAAGTATGAGCTTGGTTCAGCCCAGATATTGTCCTGTGGCGGTGGGGGCGGAGCAGGTAGGACTGCGTGCACTTGGTTATGTTCTCCTTTGAGGAAGAAATCCAATAGTTCGTCGGGCGGGCCACCTTCATCTTCTTGAAATGTGTGGATCACCTCTGCAAGGACTTGCAGCGCTCCAATTTTCACGGTCTCCGCATTGTCCTCGCACAGCTTCAGCATATACTGTGCTACAACTTCTCGCCGACGTCGAGGAGTGAGCCGTCTGAGGACCGACGGGATCGCAAACACTGAGGCTTGCCTTACGTGCGCTTCGGCGTCTGTCATGAGTAACTCGAGGGTGGGCAGCTGTCAGACCACGTCGGTTAGACAAACGAATATGACGCGGAGAAAGCGGACAGACCAGGCAAGGCACCACACACCCTTCACCCACCACCTTGGCCAGAGTCCCAAGCGCATAAGACGTCTCGCTCCGAACCCAGTATACAGGATCCGCAGATACGTGCATAACCTCTTCAACAAAGAGAGTGTAAATCTCCTCGTCAACGACGCCTGGTTGATCCGAAATGTCAACTTAGCATCAAGCGACCACAAGTGTAAACGTACCACTTGAAGTGACCGCAGCAATTAGGCTCATGCTAGCCACCCGACCGATCGCAGCCTCTTCCGCAGCTGCGCCATCATCGGTATATGCGTCGTCGGCAATACCCTCTCCACTCATCAGCGAGTCTCCAACTTCTGTCGCCGCCTCGTCCACCTCTGCTGCAGCTACACCCTCGGCACCCATCTCCACCCCGTTCACCTCAACCCCATTGATGTGAACCTCGTCCTCCCAATCCTCGGCATCCGCATAATCGTCCGGGTCAATCCCAGACGTTGCGGTGCTCACCAACGACAGACCCCTCGTAAGCCCAGGCCGCTCAGGCCGCCCAGATTCGTACCCCCTCGGCGGCACCGCCAAAAACCCATCACCAACACTCTCCGACTCGCTATTATTGGCCGAGTGCCACGAAAGTTCGAGGTCGTCCGTACCTGGGGACGAGGGCGTCGAAGACTTGTATCCCTGTGCAGGGACTAAGAGCGTCGATGGATCGGTATTACCTTGCCCTGCTCCTAGATCTCCTTCGATATAATCTGCGCCAGCACGCTCAGGCGGCGAGACGGGCTCCGCAGGCGACGCGACACTCGATCGAGAATTGCTATCCGCGGGCGAAAGCTCCGGAAGATTAAGCGACGAGCTCGAGTCCCCGCCGCTCATCACGCTCGCGCCCGGAGATCTCGTGTTTGCACTCGGAGGCGCAGATCCAGAGCGCGGAGTCGAGGCTGCCATCGGGTCTGCATAGGATTTAGAGCTGGTTGGCGTCGGCGTCAGGGCCGGGTTGGATTTTGGTTTGGGAAAGTCTGAGGCGGAGAGCGCGAGTGGAGCGTTGCTGTCGTGAGATGGCGACGGCTCTCCGAGTGTCGTGAGGTCTTCTTGGGATACGTCTTGTTCGAGGTCGTATGGTGGGTCGTGACTCCCTTCCTCCTGCTCCACACCTTCAACCGGCTCCACCTCCTCTCCCATCGCCATCTCCTCCGCGTTCAAGTCCAACCGTCCGAGATCAATAATCACGCCATATATAATCTCCAACTGGATCATCCGCGCTTCTGCTTCGCCAAGCAGCCCCTTGTCCCATTCTCCAACCGGCTGCATCGTCTCACAATACTGTGCATGCTGCACATCGGCCTGCCCCGGATTGTTCATGATCCATCGTGCGCGTCCTAGCAGCTCGACAACTGTACCACGTGCAGCCGCACTCACAGACGGGATGTTGGACATAAGCAACGAGGCGAGGACCGCGGAGAACGACTGGACCGATATGAGCGGAGGCTCTGCGTCTGGTTCGGGCGGTGGTGCATCCGGTTCAGGTGGTAAGGCCGGCTCAACTTCCTGGTCTGTTATTCTGCACGTCTGTCCGAATCGTGTGGGGTTTCAGGCTCTGGGGACAGAAACTAGGGTGACCAGAGAACACACCGTGAAGAACCACCAAATGATGGCCAACAATTCTGCAGCAAACGTCTCCTTGACACGTTCCTCCTCGTCGATTGCAAGGCCCCCAAGCAGGGGTAACACGTACTCGACGGCCTCGACTGGCGTAACCTCTTTCAGATAGGTCGACAGAGCGCGAGACATGAATATGCTGGTATCCCAGCCCCGTTCCGAAAGCATAATCACCGGCCAAACAGATTGAACCTGATTAGGATCAAATGTAATATAAAGCCGCGGAGTACCCACCGGTGAAATGTAGCTTTGCTCTGGGTATAGAGATAGATACGCTCGAGCGCATTGAGGTGGTCACCGCTCTCGAGCTGGATCTCTTGACCCAGCGAGCCGACCTCGGTGCAGATGCCCTCATTTTCTGGGTCTGGCGCAAACGGTGCGCGAAGACCGTCACTAAAGTAGATAAAATGTGAAGCAGGGCCGGGCGATAAAAGGAAAATTACTCACCGAGCGGGGATCTGCGCACCGTCCTGGGCCGGAATCTCCAGGCGCAAATTAGGTGGGGTGCGGGGAGACGCACTCCCTGAGCTTGGTGCAGACAGCAATGCGGGCGGGGGGAAGCAAACAGGCTGGGGCTCAGAGGGGGGCGGAGGCGACGTGCGTGCAATGTGGGGCGCGGGCGAGGGGGCGTCGAGCAGCACGGGCGTTACCTCTGCGGTCGAGAACAGCAGCGACGGCCCGACAGCTAAAACCAGATGGCGATTATCAGCGCTGCAAGGGTCGGGCGGGCCAGAAACGTACACGCACGT
Organism: Ceratobasidium sp. 414; assembly: GCA_019616945.1. Classification (NCBI taxonomy): domain Eukaryota; kingdom Fungi; phylum Basidiomycota; class Agaricomycetes; order Cantharellales; family Ceratobasidiaceae; genus Ceratobasidium; species Ceratobasidium sp. 414. The sequence continues at coordinate 22,892 of WSTK01000239.1, forward strand.
TGGGCGGCTGGATCCTGTGCCGGAGAAGCACAGGGCGGGGCCGATGACGTCGTTGGCGGCTCTCTGGCGGCCAGCACGTTGTCTTGCGTGCTGTCCCCACACGCTCCGTCGTTGCCCCCATGTGCTGGCGCGTCCGTCTCCACCACTGTCGGCGGTTCCGCTTCAACCGGTGACAACGCCACGTCAAGTGTTGGTGCTGGCAGGGGCTGCAGCTTGGATGCAGAGCGGGGCTGGGCAAGTAGGCCAATGCCCCCGCTGAGGGCACGAGAGAGCGTCGGACGCGCTGGGGACGCACACACGGCCGAGCCCAGGCCCGCATCTGGGCCCTCGATGTCGACAGCCGACGTCAGAGCGAAAGAAGGGGCGAAAAGAGCGCTTGGGGCCGTACTAGATACAGTATACCCACTAGCCTTGTGCGGCCATCCGGCGGCTTGATCACTATCTGCCGCAAGCGTTGCCGTAGGTCCGTCTGGCAACGACAACGTGTGTCGGCCCATCCAGCGCGATAGTGAGTGCGAGTAAGAGCAATGAAGTGTCAGCGTCGAGAAGCAGGGTGTGGAGGGAAGGAGCAGGAGTGCGCAAGCGAGCTGAGCGGGATCTCAAACACGCACCCGAGTGTGCCAGGACATGTTCCGTCGTGTGTGCACTGTTCTCTGCCCGTCGCGAGTCCATATACACGCCGGCGCCGTTCTGGTTGGGCCCAGGAGCGCACACTCCGTTCACCGCGCTTCCGCCTCTCAGGGCCCAGAGGGTCTGGTTGCACTCTATCGATATACGTTCACATAGACTGCAGAAGCGAATACGAAAAAAGTAACATAGATCTTTCTACAACTCCAATGGCTCATGACTGCGCGCCTCGAGCCTCTCCCCCGTCGCACGGCGCGCAAACCCGCCAGCGCCAGGCCCGCGCGGCTGCCGCATTACTCCCGACTGCCCCGCATTACTCCCGCCCAGCCCGTTGTCCGCACCCGGCGGCAGCGACGGCACCGGCGGCACCCCCATCCCCACTCCGCCATACCCCCGCGTCTCGCTCACGCCCCCCGCCGAGCCCATCCCCCCGCTCCCAAACATGTTCCCAAACGTCGTCGCCACCGACGTTCGACGGGGCAACGCTGCGCTGATTGTCGCAAACCCTTCGCGGATGTTGCCATTGGAGGCACGCGGCTGCAACCGGCTTGCCGTCGGCGTATGCAACGACTTCATGTCCGGCATCGACTTTTTCACGCGCAGCGACGGTGCAGTTGGCGAGGGCACCAAGTACGACGTAGCCGCGCGCGACAGAGTTTGCGAAGCATGTCGTGTGATCGGGGTCTGCCAAATTCGTCAGTCTGCCGACCTAGACTCGGACGCCACTGCCACGCACCCGATTCTCGCGCTCAATTCGCGTCACGACAGCATACCGGTTCTCGCCTTCGCCGACGCTATAGTGATACACCCCAAGCTTTTGCGCGACCAAGTGCACGACGCGGCGCTGCTTTGGGCTCAGGCTGCGCGAAAACGCAAGCTCATCACGCATATGGTCTTCCTTGAACACCAAGATGCGCGAGTAGATCTCGAGCGTCGACGGATCGTTCATGTCCAGCTCGGTCGACGCAGACTTGGCCGACTGCTGCGACGGCGTTGGTGTGGGCATCTGGGCAGCCGGCGGGGGCGGGGGCGAGTGCATCACCGGGAGCTGCTGCAGCTGTTGGCTGAGGCCCACCTGTCCGGTCGAGTAAGTCCGGCTTGGAGACAAGTATGCTCCACCGCCAGTCGGCGTGCCATAATCGTCCCACTCGTTATTGCCGGCCGACGCAGAGGGAAGCAGCTGCGAGCGTTCCTTTTCCATTTGCATGGACCGCATGCGCCGGATCGCCTTTTCGCGCTCGATGCGCTCCTTTTCGCCCGCCTGGAGCACCTTTTTGTATTCTACGCGCAGCTTGCGGCCTTGCACGTCGAATCCATTTAGCGCGGCCACAACTGCGTCGGCGTCGGCAGGGAGACGAAAGTTGGCAAACGCAAGCCCACGGAACTGGCCCTGCGTATCGAGATGGTAGTTGAACGCGTAAGGCGTCGGGATCGACAACGAGCTCTGTGACCCGAACCTCAGTCTCGGCCACACATAAAAAAACGGAAAAGCACACACAATGATATCGAGCAGCGTCTCGCGCTTGACCGTGAAGGGAATATTCTTGATCACAATGGCAGTGGGGATGATCTCATCGTCGACCGGGCTCGCCATGTTGCTCATCGAAGCCGACATACCCATCGACTGCGGAGTTTGCAGATGGTGATGTGGCGGCGACGTCCCGCCCGACGAAATATCGCTCGTCTGCGGGGGCGAAAACGAGCGCTCATCGGGCGCCATCCCGCCTTGTTCGAGCCACGCCTGGATAAAACGGGCCAAAACGTCAACTCTCTGAAAAACACATTTTCGAAAGGGAAAACTCGACTTGCCAACGGGAGACCCGCGCGGCTGGGTTTGCCCTTGAGGGGCGACGTCGCGATGGTCGCGTTCTGCATGCCGGGCGCGCCGACGCCCAGGTTCTGCGTCGGGGGAGAGGTCGAGTAGTGGTATGCGGCCGCACTGACGCGCACACCATCGAACGTGTTCGCGTGCTGCTCGAAGCGGCCAATGGAGCGCGGTGGAGATGAGTTTTGCAGACTCAGCTGGGAGATGTCGGGGAGGTGTTGGTTGTTGGACATGATGGCTACTAGTAGTGGTGTAGATTAGGCAGATGTTCGTAAAGAAGATCGTCAGCGTCAAACGAGAAAAACCGTGGTCGTGAGTCGTGAAGCGGATGGATGTAGAGATACGACTCCGTCTTGCTTTGTTGAGGGCAGGGTCCATCCCCCTTACCCCGTGTTACATGTAACGCTATTGCTCATATTAATTGCTGTAAATTACATGCACGCATACACCGTCACCTGCGAGTTGGCCGGTGGGTGTTGGGATTAGGGAGAGAGCCCGGCGCAACGCGCGGTGGACGCAGCCGCCCAGGAATACTCGGGTACCGTACTGGCGTTGTGTCGCGTTCGTGCTGTGTTCTGGCCCGACGAACTTCTTGCTCCTCCTTCGCGTGCCACGGCACAAAGTCTCCCTCTTTTCTGCGCGGTCGGGCTGGCATAATCGGTGGAGAAGGAGTAGACCTGAGCGGAGACGGCGCGTCCTTCCCACCGCGCGCAAACCGCTCATACACCGGCGTTGGGGCGTAATACCCAGACACAGATATACTTTCCGTTCCTACCCCAAACCCACCCGACCCTGTACCAGACACTCTCTCAAACGCTCTTTGTACGGGCAGGCGCGCGACGGGAATCGGCGCGTCGTACAGCTGGTATGTCTTGGGGGCTTCGTTCTGTCGTGGCACAGGGTTGAGCAAGGAAGAAACCGAGCTGAACGTCAGCGGGTCCCGATACCCGCCATATGCAACCGGGGGAGGCGCGATTTCGCCAGACTGTGGGACGGGCGGAAGCGATTTAGGGCGTTCGAGATCCACTTGAACCATGCTTTCGGAAGATGGACCGGTGATACCTGGCGCAAAGTCGGCTGGAGGTGGTGTAGGTTCCAGAGCGTATGGGAGCTCTCGGGCCATAAAGGACCAGACGTCGAGTACGGTTTCGCCGCTCTGGCGGACGACCATCACAACAAGTATAAAGGCGTGAACGACAACTATTGCACAGGGACCTTAGTAAAATCCGGCGTATATAAGAGAGCACTTACGAGCCAGGGCGGCGAGTATGAGTAGAGCGGTTATTGCTCCACTGCCCGAGCAAATATCCCAATCTGAATCTTCTGACCAGTCAGCGGGCGGTATCAACCACACTCGAACGACTTACCTGCACGAGTGCAAGTATTGGATGCCGGTCGATTTGACGCAATAGATGCAATCCCAACTATCTTCGAGTCAGTACCCAAACCCGGGCAGAACACTGATAAACTCACTTATATCAAACAAAATAGCAGTAGCAACCCAGATCAGCTCCCAACGAACCTCCGAAATTACAGAATTCTTCTTTGTAAGATCAAACCATAACCTGGTGTTTCCACGTTTAGAGCCTGATATAAGGGACGAATACGCGACTTACACAAGTCCAATGAAGAAGGTATTGAATAACGATATAACGAGTGTGTATATATGAGATTTCTCTGCAAATTCCAGTCAACTCAATGACGTCAAAGGCGACTCGAGACACTTACTGCCCCCACCAACCAGTCCCCCAGTTTCAACATTCTGCGCCGACACAATAAGGACAAAGGCAGGGTTGAGCAGTAAGAACGCTGCATTGCCAACCCTGTCAGCCCCAGATCTAACCAATGTCCAAACCACCAGACTCACTGAACAGACTGTACCGGTACCCAGTCCAGATACTCGTCATTTTGGAACCAGCCAAAGATCGTAAGACAGGATCGTAAGTTTAAGAAAGCAATAGCGCAAGCCAAAGAAAAGAGAAGTGGAGAAAAGCGTCTACCGAGTCCAAACGTTCGCACCCGAGTTATATCATCCCTTGGCGGTAGGTCATAGAGCCATCAAGGCCCAAGCGAGATCTTCAAAGTTTCCGCGGCCAATTTATACCAGTCCAAGTTCGAACCTCAGGGCGTGATAAGAATCCATGTTGCGCGTTCCATTGTCCCTTGCCACAATGGGACGAGGCACGTCACAAACAAACAAAGTACATAGGGCGGTTATGCCTTTCCGGATTCAACATGTGAGCTGAGGCAAACGTTGGCACATAACGTGAGAGCCATGATTGCCGATGCGGTGGACTGAAGCGAGCGCGGGCTTAGTTGGGTGGCGGGGGTTTGTTTGGCGTTAGGGGGTCTGCTTATGTCAACTGTCCAGGACCAACTTTGCCCCAGGATCTCGACAAAGGACGGACCTGGGTCTGGACTCGCTAAACGTCAATGCTTTGCGTGGGTAGAACGCGGCATGCGTTAAACTCGGGGACTGATTGAATTTGGTAATGAATACAACGAAAAACTGTCGAATGTTAATACAGTATTCAAGTCATGGTATCATAAAGTTTCAAGAAATCGATCCAAAGATTTAGCGACCACGAAGGGCTTGTCCTTCGGCAACCAAAGTCTCGTCTTTTTTGACCTTCCCGGTCGCAACCTTGACGGCTCCCGCAATCTTGTCCTTGAGGGACGTCTTCCCATGAGGCTTGCCAGTCGAGCCCTCACTCTCGTCCGAAGATGACGATGACGAGCCTCGACGAGCTTGCTTGGCGGCCTCGACCGGGTGTGCAGCGGCGGTCTTCAAGTCCGACCTATTTGGATCTTCGGATTTGGGGTGGGTAGCGGCATAGGCAGACGATTCGACACCGGCCTTTCCCTCGGCAGCTGTTCGGCTACGAGTCAGCTATCGCCACAGGCTGAATAATAACAGACACATACCGCGTTCGTCGGGAAGCAAAGCTACGCCGGACTCGTTGAATTTTCCTGGGAGCGCGCCGACACCACCGCCGGTCTTCTCGCCAGGGTAGGCTCCCTCGTACTCTTGGCTTGGCATACTTGTGCGCTCAGCCGGGAGACGAGCAACGCCTTCTTCACTGGCGTTACCAGGAAGGGCACCAACGCCGCCGACGTGCTCGCCTGGTGCAGCGCCGGTCTTTTCAGACGAAGGCATAGATGCTCGGATTTTGGCGTTATCCGCGAGTCCATGAAGGGTAGATGATGGTGTGTCTACGGGCAGTACGTGTTGGCATACTAGTTGTCTAGGAGGCATCGAAGAAACTTACCAATTCCGACTGCGTTTTGAACGGTTCCTGCTACAGAGGCGAGAGTCTCGCGGGCCTGTTGCAAGTACCCGGGGGCGACGGTGGTAGGAGCAGCAGGTCTCTCGTTGAGAGCAGCGCTCGGCTTGTCAAAAGGGTCTGTGTCGACGAAGGTAAGTCACCCGCTCGTGGTTAACATGTCAGTGCAACTCACGCTGAACTGGCACGTGGCTAGCAGTCTCCATGTCGAGTCAAGATAAAGGTTTGCGGGTAGTTGTAATTTGGTAGAGTAGTGAGTGGAGTTCAAGACTCGAGCCCATGTCGGTTAAATATACGAAGGCCGAGTGGGGTACGTGATGTCATTGTAGTGATGATGTGCATATATGCGTGACGTAGATAGGAGCGGCGGGCCGAACAAGACTCCAACACAGCGCCCATCGCGTCAAAGGCCAGAATGCGTCAAGTAATCGTCATTGGGGGATCGTAGTGGGGAGTGGTGTGGCAGCTGGCAGTCCTTGGAGCTTCTTGGAGCTCTGACTATTGGTCCCAGAGTAATTGGGGATTGGCCGAAAGCGTGTGGAACGTGGGGCTCTCGATAGATTACGACGCTTTCGTCCCAGACTTCCTTTGAGATCTGGTTTACGGGGCTCGGCGTTCAGGTGGCAGCCACGTGATGAATTGGTCACAGCGCGTGTTTTGATGCCGAGCTTACTCCTGGCACTGACCTTGTTTTCCGATCCCTTTAATTCCTGACTTGACGACTTTTTTACGCGTTTTTACCTTACCCTATTTTGTGTACTCTTGTATGATCTAGGCTTATTGTTTCATTGGGTATGAATGGGACGAATCTCTTCAGCTCTCCGCCAAAACAGCCTCCAAAGGTTCAAGTTGGCCACCCCCCGCTGCCACCGTTCAAGGAAATCCAAGAGGACCATATTCTTGAAATATCAGGCCCGCCATCGAGGTATGTCACCACCGAGAACAGGTTTTGTCGACGTTACTTTATTTTTTCGCCATCTACACCCCTGAAGCTTCCAAGAAGACCAGCTCAGAGACGCGCTAGAGGCGCTGTGTGATAGGCTCAATGGGTGAGCTCATGTTTCCAATTTGCGAGACCTGTCTTACATCTACTCCACGTTAGGCGCGACGCAGGTTATTTTTTCGATAGTTCAGGGGTCCGGACATTTATGGTGCTTGAGGATTCCAAAGCCGTCGACGACGCGATTGCCAATCGGGATAGGTTTATAATCGACCCCATTCATCCCCATGCACGGGAAGCCCTCGCATCGCTTGCGTTCTCAAAAGCCAACGAATCATTCGAGCTCCGTGAATTCATCAATTTTGCCAGTTCAGGTGCTGGGATGGGAGCCACTCTTTCTCCACTGTCCAGCCCTCGTCCGTTTGGCGGCATGCATGCTCCACTCAGCTTTAGCGCGCTCCCTCCACCGGCGATACCTGTTGACTTTCCCGCCACATCTCGTGTCACGTCTCCCAGAGTTTCAGCCCTTGGCCTCCTTAATAATCCACGAACGCCCAGCCCCCCACGAAAACATAAAACCGCTTTGGAGCTTGGCCTTGAATCGCTTGCACAACAATGGGGTTCTCCATCTCCCGAACGTATTTATCAAAGCATTGGGAGTCCGCGTAACACTCCTTTAGGTGCAAAGTTATTCATGCCTGAAGAAATCACGTGTGGCCGAGGAAGAGGCCGAGAAAGGGGAACCGACCTCCAGCCAAACGGGCACGACCTCACGCTTCCAGCGGCCAAGCGAACTAAACGACAGGCGTCGACCGAAGTATCGCGCGTGGTGGCTGCAGACGTCTTGAATGATCTGATGGAGAAAATGCGCTGTGAACTGTGGGTTGGGATTCCTCGAGTGCGTTTGAGTCTGTGTTTGATGTATGCGGGCTGAACGTGTGGATTTGGGCTTCTATAAGGAATAAGTGAGCTAACTTTCTTGCTTTTATTTTTTGCAGTTGCTCTGAACTTATGTGCGTGCTTTGGTTGATTTTCTCTGCTGGGATGCTGACAACCTGTTCGATAGGGTGGACCCCCACGCTCTTACGAGTACCCATTGCGGACACTCCTTCTGTTGCCTATGCATCATCCGTCACATTCTAGACTCCTGGCCTACCGACATCCCGAACCCAGCCCACACTCCTGAACTCATCAAGTGCCCAAGCTGTGAGATTGACGGCTCCCCGCCAGGATCACCCTCGCCCTCACCCTCGCCCGGAAGTCGGCGCGGATTGATATCCCGTCAGACAACTCTGGCTTCGGTCGTGTCGTCGGTTTATGAGACACTGCTACAAGAAGGGGTTGGAGGCTGGATACCGCCCGATGAGTCTAAGCGTACCGTATATGACCAACGTGTACAGTACGTCTCTCCTTCATCCTACCAACATCCGCCTGATCACATTTCCGGTAGGGCCAATGCAGAAGCTTTGGTGGATTGGAACGCATGCTGGTCTAGTAGTGGGGATTTTACTCAGTTGAAGGAGAAACTTGCCAGAAGCTAGCACAGACAGAGTTTAGTCACAATTATTTCTCTCCTTTGCGTATGGCCTTGATATGTAAAGCATATTATACCTATTCACGATACCCGGTGGCGGGTAGTGTTATTCCTTATTTGTACGGCCTTGAGCTGTTCGGGTCCGACGAGACAAGCTAGCGCTTACAATGCCTCATGGCCTGAACCCCGCTGGTTGGCCATCTTGGCTAATCCTCTTTCCCTACCTCCATCATCGCAGCGCGCCCCCTTGCTACCATGGCTGATCTCAACAATACGAAAGATTTTCGACCCAGGTCAATCCTGGACACGGACTTGTACAAGGCATGTTTTATATACATAATTTGGTGTCAGCAATACCCACTAATGGACAACACGAACAGCTTACCATGCAACAGGCCGTCTTGCAGCATTTTCCAGAGTCTAATGTAACCTACACTTTTACGAACCGGTCTAAGGATATGCTATTCTCGCGGGAAAGTTACGATTTAGTGAAGGAGTCAGTTGAACGTGAGTAAACCTTCAAGTGGCTTTTGTGACATTCATGACATACTACTCGGTGGTAGGACTCGCGGAACTGAAGCTCCAAGAAAAAGAGACTACTTGGCTAAAGGAAAACTGCCCGTACTTTACGGACGAGTACATAGCTTACCTCGGCTCCTACCGTTTCCGACCAGCAGAGCAGGTCAAGATGGAATTCCATGCGACAAGGGGGCCCGACTTTGGGCACATCGCCATCGAAATATCCGGGCTCTGGGTCGAAACGATTATGTACGAGGTTCCGGTAATGTCTATTCTCAGCGAGGCGTTTTTCTTGAAGGTGGATAGAGGCTGGTCGTACGATGGTCAAGAAGGTGTGCTCCTTGGCGTTCTTCGCCCCAGATTACGCGTGATTGAGCCTTTCGCTTAGAGCTTGCGTATGAAAAGGCGAAGCAGTTGATCAATGGTGGACTCATGTTCAGCGATTTTGGGACCCGAAGGCGGAGGTCGTATCATGGACAAGACCTGCTCATCCAGGGCCTTATTAGGGGGAATAAGGAGTTTAGTAGGGAGGGTGTGGAAGGGCGATTTACTAGTACAAGTAATGTGAGTTCTCCTGACACTGGGTCCTATTGATTTCTTATTGGTCTAGTAGCCACATTTCGCTATGAAGCATGGAATCGCGACGGTTGGCACGATAGCCCAGTAAGTCGAACTTCGTATATATACCTCGCATGGACTGATCTGCTTCTCAGCGAATGGATCATGGGAGTAAGTTGTATAGGCTCGATGCATAGCTCCCGTCCTCAATTTTTATCCAGATCGCCGCGACTCGTGGATACGAGAATGCCAATGGAATAGCACTAGACCTATGGGAAGCGACTTACCCTACTACCAAATCGAACACGTTACATATCGCGTTAACTGATACTTTTTCAACAGAAGCATTCGCTGTAGTAAGTCGCAAACCTTCCGATAGAACTGGTTGCCATCTCACACCATTCGCCTAGAACTTCGTAACTGACGCTGAACGAGCCAAGCGTTGGAGAGGTCTCCGCCAAGATAGTGGCGACCCGATAAAATACATTTCCAAGGCTCAAGCAATTTACGAGCAGCTAGGAATAGACCATGGAAAGAAGGTCATTGTATTTTCCGATGGACTCGACGTAGAACACGCACTCGAGATCAAGAAGGAAGTGGACAAAACCGGGTTCATTGGTATGTTTGCATAATGTAGCGTTTCTCCTCTGCTGAAAGCCTCCATTGGTAGCGGTGTTTGGGATTGGCACCTTTCTCACGAATGACTATAAGCGCCTCGATAACGGGGAAAGGAGTATGCCACTGAATATGGTTATTAAACTGTCCTCAATCGAAGGAAAACTATGCGTAAAGATAAGTGATGAGATATCAAAGGTGAGTCGGATCCATGTCGTGCATGAGTTCGAGCTCACGAGGTTCAACAGAACACTGGAGATCCGAACACTGTCAAGAAAGTAAAACAAATTTTCAATATTCCTACCTAAGGAGTTCATCGTGTGTGTCTACACGTGCATTATTATGAAAGGCAAAGGTACCGAAATACACTGTCGTGGATCAATTTATTGGATGTACCCCCCAGTGCCTAAATTCTTTCTACTTTCAACTCCTGAAACTCGACTTGGGGCATTATTATTCGCGACTCTTCACAGACTTCGTTTGCTAAAGGCCCAATTCGCGGGCATTAAGAAACCGGCGGAGTCACCTTAATTGAACTTAACTACTTAACGCGCGGCGAATGTGAAGAACGTTTGGTTGAGTGAATTCGTCTTTAAAGCTCAACGCCTCCATCACCGCTGGTGTAACCCAACCACACACACGCTCGTCTTTCAGTCAGATCCTCCGAGCCATACGCTAATTGAGGCTATTTATATACTCATCTTGTTTGACGCGTACACTTCGACTATACATAATTGGCCCTGTCCCTTCGATTTTTAACATGCAGTGCCATAAATTGAGTTAGGAACCCAGGGGAGGTGCAAAACCTAAGCGCCGGACGTGGACGGTCATTTTTTTCGAGATAAGAGACCCACCCATCCGCTCCTAAAAAGGGCAGATAAGGTGCATTTTCAAATACTTACCGGCGGGAGGAGGACACCAGCTGACCGTCACAACCTTGCGCCGCGTCCACAATTATCACTGGAGTTGCGCAGGCAGCCGCAGGGTGACTACCGCGTATGGGTTGAGGAAATGCGCCGTGACGACCCGCAGCTAAGCGCTGGATCTCGTGATGCCGGGTCGCGTTGGGACACCACGAGCTCGGCCTCGACCATCGACAACCGCCGATTCACGCCTCACGCTCTCGGGTCGTGAATTCTGTTGCGGTAAACTTTGGGATATATGGTGTGGATGTCAGGCTACCTGGTACGTCATTCCGTAGGCGATTTTTAATGAAACAAATCGCGTTTTTCATTCCAACAGATTCGAAGCGCTGGTCACCCGCGGTGTGGGCGCTTCGAGCCTCGAGTGAGCCTATTTTCCTTGGGAAAATAGGCTCACCCATGGATCCGACTTTCCCGCAAGCTTATCTCGAACATCTATAATGTGCAGTGAGTGTATCCTACTTCCCAGCGCCACTCCTCGCTAGTTATGTCTTTATGTAGGCCCATTGGGTGCATTTCAATGGCTCAATCATGTTGTTTGGGCCCGAGTTGGGATGTGCGGCAAGTTTGCTCTTGGTGAAAGCTCCTCGATCACGCTTGTGAGTGCACCTAACCCCCCGCTAATTGTGAGCACTTACAACGCCTTGTCCCTAGGCCTTGCAACCAATCTCAACCCGAGTGGCCTGTTTTGGCTTGGTGATCCCAACGTTCAGACCTGGCTGAGGCCTGTCGGGCTTATTATGGCCTATATTTATGTTTGGTGCTCCTGATGAGGAAGAACACGTGAGTTTTTCTTTCTCTTTTTCTTTCCGTCGTGCGCCATTCTAACATCTCGCTTAGTGGTTGAACTTTGCGTGTAAAGCAGGTGAGTTACCGAGTAGTCATATTGCAGCAGTGTACAGTACATCGATCACATATACAATCACCTACTAGACCCTAGACCGTTTTGAGCGAGAACCCGAGGCTGTGGTGTCGTGATGGCTCTGTGTGGGAGACTGCGGGATGACCTGAGCTGCAGCTGAGTCTGCCAAATCAGTCGCAACTGAGTCTTCGGCCGACCGTTTGAGTCCTACGGGAGAGGCAGAGGGGAGAATAAAAGGCTTCTTTCCGGGGACGACAGACATATTGGTGAGTTGGAGGAGCTTGATCTCTGTTTCGGTGACCAAGAATTGACCAGTGTTGACCGCGTGATTATAGACATCCTCCCCATGGCGTGCGAGGAGGTGGTCCCTCATGCTATAAAACCAGACTGGGTCGCCCTTCGTGCACGGTGTAAATGGGCAAACTACTGGGCGGTTGGTGCAGGGGCCAGAATTGGTAGGTTTCTCGGCTGGCTTGTATGCGAACTTGTCGAAGAACGGGCAGTCAGATTGGACGGACGTTGAACGCTTGTTCATTTTTAGGCTAGTCTTGCAATGTCCTGTTCGCCCGCAAAACCCACAAGGGGCACTCCCAACCTGGGAGTGTACAATGAAGCTCGTGAGTTAAATTGTAGTAAACACGTATCAGCTAGCGTACCGGCATGTTGAGCAGAGGGCGTTCAACCAAGTAACGCTGGGCGAGAATATGCTTGGCTACATGTGTGCGCATATATTGCTTGATGGGAACCGTGTGACTGCATAGGAAACAGAGGCCGCATTTTTCAGCTGGCGTAGCCTCGATCATTTGTGACGCGTCCATGTGAGTGAGTATGTGTTTTCCTGCCATGTTCAACAGTTAATATATCTCATCGTTCAGGACACAGGATGCGACATACGATCAGCACTCTGGTAAGGGATCCCGATACTCTTTGGGCATACAGGGATGCTGTGAAGGTCCTCGCAAGACTTCGACCAGAGTAAGTCCATAACCGCAGCCAATTCGTGGTGCTCGAACGACCAGACAAGATCCGCGTGGTGTTCGGAAAGTATAGGGTTGACTAACTAGATTGCAGGAGCCTGGAATTTGACGAGCATAGGTTTAGCATCTCTGCTAGTCGGTGTGCTGCTGTCCACCCCCGCCTTCTGATTGAGCAAAATATAGGTTTTGTTCCAGTACCAAACGCCCTCCTCATACTCGAGTCCGAGAACTTGCCCGGTCAAAGTCACGTCGGGGCGGCTCAGGTGGTCTAGAGATATCGCTTCAACACGTGAGTTGGTTGGTCCCACCTTGATTGAAGATACCCGCACGACTGCTAATGCGATCTCAGTATTGACACGTACGAGTGCTAGGACCAGTTGGCCAATGAGGCACAAGTCGCCAAGGATGCTGTCGGACTGGGAGTCAACAGAGGGATACCGGGAGAATCCACAGACACGACGCAGCCGGTCAGTTGACTTTTCCCTTGAGTCAGTTCCCAGGATGAGACGTGTAGCTGATTCGAGATGCACCCAGGTCGAGTCCACGTTCACCCACCCACGCCTGAGTGAGCTGTCAGAGATTTGAACTAGATCATCCTCGGGCGCTGGCATACAAGGGGGTAATTGGTGCTCAAGCGGGAGCTCCTCAGTGGAGAACTCCTCGGAGAGCTCGCCTAGGTCGCTGTGAGCCAAGCCAGGGACTGGATTAAACTCTGATGAGTCTGGGAGTGGGCCAGCGGAGTCGGTGGAGTCAGCGAAATTGTCGTCACCCTGGACGAATATGGAAGGTATGACATCATCATCTTCTATGTCGACCTCAGTAACCCCTACATATCTCCCAAAGGGTCGCATAAGGTCCACTTCCAACCTCCCAGCTGAGTAGCTAAGAGCCTCGCGATCAAAGTCGGGCACCATGCGAGCCTGCCGGAGGACTTCTTCAGCCCTGGTACGACCTTCAACCCATGCGCTCCGGAGTACGAAGTTCCCTACACAAACGTCGCCACGCCAGCTAGCAGGGTTCAGATGATCAACACCCGACACGCCTTCCAAAGATAGGCGATATGGCTTCCTGTCGTAGCTAGGGTTCTCAGCAAAGACTTTGTCCACCTCCTGGACAGCGCTTGCCCGCTCCGACATTTGCAGGAGGTCCAGGTTGCGATTGTTGGTGGACGTCCGATAGATCCCGAACATACCCTCTAGGCGATCGTCCCCCAGTTGGAGCAAGTAGAATGGCAGTGAAGAGTTGAGGAGCTTGGTCTTGGCGATACAGAACATCGCATTCTTGACAGACGCTTGGATGTCATAGTAGAGCTGGGAAGAAATGAAGCCAGTCTTGTCGGATCGGAAGATCATGAAGAGCAGGAAAGCACATTTGGCCATACAGGCCACCTGCTGTGGGAGCGACAGGGACGGGATTGTCTGTGGCGCATAAAAGGAGTGCAGGAATTCACCCAGTAAGACAAACGGCCGACTTGCTGTGTCGCACTGAACCTCAGGCAGTTGGGATGCGTCGTAGATACCTTTGAGGAGAGTGTGCGCTTTGGGGACGCTTTGGCGGTCGTCATTGTTGAATAGGTACTCGATCTGAGCTGGCGACATCCCAGGGAGGTTACGGAGGTGTTGCTTGATCAGCGAGGTGCTTATATGCGTGCCGTTGACGAAGATACCAGTGCCAGAGCGGAGGGCCGCTGCGAGTCCTGAGGGGGGGACCACACTCTCAGCTCATTGTCACATTGATTGAGCCTGGTACGCACGCTTTTCTTCATGTTTAAAGTCACCATCATGGGTTATCGCGCCCTCTCCACATGACAGATTGAGCATATCAAGATGGCACAGCTCCTGGTAGAGGGCCGAGTCTTTGGGAAGCTCGTGTGACATGCATAAGCTATGGATCGCGCGGCGGCGGCGTGCATCTCCATCAGTTGCAATCGACCAAATGGGACCAAGAGCCAATTCGCCATGGGGAGACACCTTCCATCCATCAACGACAAGGGAAATCAAGTTGCGTTGATTGAGTACTGATTCAGTCTTGCATGTCCCAGATATAAGGACAACCATAGGGCTATAGCTTGAGTACCCGAAGGGAGCTAGGGCAACCACAGTTGCTTCTTTGGCCCGGTGAAGCTCCCCAGAGTCCAGTAGCTTCTTGATGTCTTCCAGGTGAGATATAGGCCGCCCCGTCATGTTTTTGAGATCATTTATGCTAGCATGCTCCCGACACAGCCCAACAAGTGCACCCCCGGCAATGCTATAACGAGCGTTTTCCTCTGACGCAAGTTCATCGATCATAAGTGTATATCCCCGGAGATACGGCACTACGTCCCGAGCAGGCCCACAGATGCTCTTGATGTTGAATGCAACCTCAGCCGCAGTCGGAAAGCCTATTGAGGGACGCAAGTACAGTCGCTCTGCACGCCGACGAACTGTATACTCGCCCGGGAGGTCAAGTGCTTTTTCCATAGCGAAAAGAAGGCGTGGCCCCCCCAGGCGCAATACTAGTAATGAGACATCGAGCTCCTTTTTCTATTGCGCTTCTGTTAGTATGCACCGAACCAACAAATTATACGTAGATGCGTTAAGGTACATACCGAGTAGCTCTGGCAATGGTACAACCCTTGCTGCGCCTTCACTAGCCGGTCTACAATTGCCATCACACCACACCCTTGGCGGAGGGCAACTCGCACTAGGCGAGCCACGGCTATGCCATCCGACTCTGTGAGAGTGAGCATGAGTTGTTTGTGGTCGTTTAGTTTCCCCAGGAGTCGCTTCGCATGGCGATTTAACTCGAGCCCCTATACGAATGAATATATGCATAGCAAATCAGTAGGAAACCCCGAGGACATTCTATACAGCCTTCAATCCGCACCTTGAGACGATACCTCTTGAGTGCCAAGTCCTGGGCATCCAACAAGTCATCCTTCTGTTTATACGAGTAATATTTCCGATTCAATCCATGGGCCGGATCCTCGGTAGTCATATATTGAACCAATTTTGCGAGTTCGCGGGAGTGGAGTTGCTCGATGCAGGCGTTGCAGGACTTGGACCCCAGTTGAGCCTCGACGATAGTGCACAAATGACTGCGCACCCGGATAACATTGCCAGCACGATTGATGCTACATACATAGAACGGGATCCGGCTCGATTCGATGTTGCTTGGGTCATGAAGGTGCCACAGGTAATTTCCCCAGACACTGGAATCAGGCAGGGCAAGCTCGGCGCCCTCACAGGCGGACAGGTATGGAGGTGGGGTGTATGCGATATCAGACGTGGATGAAGAGGGATTTTGCGACATGTCAAAGGTCGGAATGCTAGCACAGCTTAGCAATAAGCAGAGTATCAATTAAATGCATACGCACCTTGGGGCTGCGGCAGACACAATGGGATCCGGCTCTGTTTCAACTGTGGTACGGATCAAAGCCTCAAGCTCGCGTTGCACGCGCTTGCACGCCACCGACTTCATATGCTCAACCAGCGACTGATCACTCGTCGGGCAACGCACAAGACCCCCACAAAATGTGCAACGCTTTGCACGCGAGTGGATTGCTTCCCCCCTAGCCTCGAAGTTGAGATAGAGTTCGGGGCACGACGCCGCCCAGGATTCGTAAGATCGAGAAGACGGCAAGGTGGGCGGAGCATCGAGATCCAGTTCCATGTTAGGCAGGTTGGGGCCTAGGTCTCGGTACCCCTCGTTAACGTTTCCAGACATGCAGAAGGTGGCCAATTTTTTATTCAAGCAGTGAAACTAGAGTCGTTTAGCTGACAGAACAGTCCAGGGGAGTCGAGAATACCGATACCAAATGGCCCAACCTCGACTACTCGACGCCTGTGACTGGCACATGACCGCTGGAGTCTCAAACATAAAATGTAGGTCCATTTAATAACTATCTACGGCCGAGTCATATGCTCAATGACGTCGGGTCGTGACTTGTCGTTGCAAATACGAGTCGCCAGCGGTACAACTCTGACCAGCGACAGCAAGAGAACCACCGACCTAAGTGAGTTGAGAGTCTGCACTGAGCCTCGTGTCTCTCTCTGTAGCGATTCACGCTTGTTTAAACCACAAAATTCTATTGTCTTGGGTCAGTGCATTTTTTTCGTGTGACATAGGCAAAATTTGCGATCTTATCTGGACCCCCCCCGGTACCCACCAGCACCCACGCCCGGCGCTTAGATCCTGCACCTCCCTTGTAGGAACCTCGAAACCAGCAACCTAAACAAGTCAAAACACACCACCCATATTTTTGTTTATAACCACATTGATGTCAAGTCCCATTTCCTCTAGACCTAGTTCTCGGCTGGCAAACCCTCCCTTGAGTCCTACTACAAGTCGAAAGATCGCTCACGGTGCTGGATCAGCAACTCGTAACCCACTTTCTCTCCGTATTTACAAGGTTCTTGGTGCCAACTTCGATGATCCGTCTACTCGCGAAGCCTTTGAGACTTTAGCCAACTACTACCCTTCCGAAAAATCGCTCAGCTCGGCCCCTAAGCTTGAGAACTCGAAGGTTACTGCGGGTACTGAATCTGATAGTGATGCTGGGGATGACACCGACCCTTGGGCGGTAAAATGGCCAGCCAAAGAAAAAACTGTTTTGGTTCTCCCACCGGAGGCGGGAACCACGGCTGCACGCGCACGACAAAGTCTGCAGCGAGACATTGAAGGTATCCTAGCTAATGAGGGTCAAAAATTCTTGAACGCATTCGCAGAGGTAGACAAGGCATGTATCCCTACCTTATATTGACTAGGGCGTTAGCAGCCTGACGGGGGTACAGAAACTTGACGTTTTACAAGAGCATGTCCAAGTTATGAATGCGCAGTGCGAAGCCATGGAGAATCGCCTGCGCGTGACCAATCAGTCGTGCAAGTATCTACTGGAACGCGCCGAAGGGCTACGCGCACAAAAACAAACCACCGCTGCCTGCCAGGAAATTATCACCTTATTCTTAGAACGTTTCGCCCTCAGCCCGGCTGAAGTTGAGGCAATTACATCTCGCGACGTTCCTGTTGGAAGGAGGATGTTTGATGCGATGGATAAACTTGAACGTATCCGCGAGGACTGCCGTGTTTTAATGAACGGAGAAGGGGGTGAAACCAAGGCTGGGTAAGTTGGTATTTTCTGAACTTCTTGCCACTCACTAACTATGTTCAAGACTAGATATAATGGCTTCTACAGCCGAGCAACTTGAGGAAGCATTCCAGAAGCTTCAGCGCTGGTGCTTGTTCGAGTTCAGGCAGCTCGGACGCGACGCACATGTCGAAGTTGAACCTATCGCGACTGAATCTGTTCGACGTCTACGAAAAAGACCGACTTTGCTGCAGTAAGCGTCACCGCTAGATCCAAATAGCCTCCACTGATTGAAACCTCAGAGAAGCTTTGGACGTACTCGCGTCTGTGCGCCAAGCAACATTATTGAACGCCTTCCTTGCCGCACTTACGCGCGGGGGGCCAAGCGGACTACCCCGGCCAATTGAGCTACATGCCCATGACCCAACTCGTTATGTCGGAGACATGTTAGCATGGGTTCATCAGGTGCGCAATGAACATTTCCTGGCATGGCAGTCAAGTGATGGCGTCACCGACAGGCTATGGCAGGAGAACGTGAGTTTTTAGACGGACTTTTTGGCATCAAGGGAGAGCGAAGGATGGTTGGTAGTGTGCGAGAGCCTAAGAGTGGCGAGCAGGAATCTTGGATTAGGGTGTTGATGGACGAGGACTTGGAAAAACTGTGCACCCCACTAAAAGTAAGCTCGAGCTTTAGCGTTCCAATTACCGTCTCACAAGAAATCAGGTCCGAGTACAACAAACGATCAAGTCCCAAGAAGGTAGCATCACCTCATACAAAATCGCAAATCTCCTCGAGTTTTACATGATTACGATGCGAGGCACTATTGGAGAGGAGGCAATTTTATCTCGGGCACTCATCGAGTACGTCAATTACTATTTCCTCGTATAGCTTGAACTCAGAGAGGCAACGAGTAGGTTGACCGAGGTAGCATACACCGTGTTCTTTGACACGTTGGCTGCACAAGGGCGAAGCTTATTACGTTTCTTACACGTTAGTTATGCAACCGCCCCGCCCGTGACACCCTCTCACAAAGGTCTCGTTTGCAGCCTGCGGAGGACGACCTGGCTGCTCCTATAGCGCTCCGAGATGCAGCGCAAGTGCTCAAGGAAATCATGGCAGTATATGATTCCTCATTATTGCATGACGAACATGGAGGAGGTCCAAAACCCGGAGAAGAAACGCAAAAATTTGATATTGCACTTACCGCGATGGTCGACCCTATGCTTGAGATGTGTAGGCGTATGGCTGCGTTGCGAGATAAAGGGGAATGGGAAACCGCGATTTTTATGATCAATTGCTTGACCTATGTTCAGGTACGTGCGCTCACACCTGGCGATGGCCCCCAAGTAACACTGCTTTTCCACAAGGGAACCCTTCAAGGATTCTCATTCGCTGCAGCGAGAGCTGTGGAGCTCGATCAACTAATAGACGAATACCGAGCTACCTTAATCGAAGAACACGTAAGTGCGAAATAGGAAGTAATTTGATGCGCTCATGAGAGCCATCCCCTCATAGTTGGCACAAATGCTCCAAGAATGCGGGCTTCAAGACCTACACAGGTGTGTTATTACGAAGGACTCGGGCGTAAGTCGTGTCGCTATTTTTTTTTACATGACCTAGCACACAAGGCTGCCCTTAGGAACCTCTTTCGCGTATCCCAGGCGCATCAGCTCCGGAACTCACCACTGCTTTAACTACTTTCGACTCCTTCCTATCCGTACTCGACCCAGTATCCTCTCCGCGTCTCGCTTTCTTGAGGGCGTCCAACGCGCGCATTGCAACTCAGATCCATCAAACCACCTTGCAACGAGTCGGTCGTATCTATCTAAACGTCGTGGAAGAAGTACGAGCACCCAAGAACCGCTATGAAGCGCCTCAAAGTTTACTTGGGTCCAGACGACCGTTTGGTCAGGAGATTGTATTGTGGCAAGTACTTGGTGTAGAAGACAGTAGTAAAACCTGAGCCGCTATGTCTTTATGACCATCTTTACGAGTGGCAATGGCCCATGTATAATTTTTGCCAAGCTATCCCTTTCGACCAAGACCTAGTTAGAACTTCTGCCTATGATGCCTAAATGGGTGTACTTCCCTACGATAACAATTAGGAGTCATTAATTTCAGGCTCAAAAACTCACGTGATACAATCGATCTCTTAGACTCTTCCCCACCATGATTATTGAACATTCCCTTGACCAACTCACGCTCAAACCTGCTAGTCGAAATCAAGAGATCGAGGCGCGAAAAATATCCGCAACAGAATGGGCTAAATGGCTCACCCTCGAAGAATATTTAAAGCGAGACGAAGAGGCTGAGGTGTTAGATCACGCAAAAGATGGAAGACTCACAAGTTGGCAAGTCGCTCAATTGGTTAGGAGAGGGCAAAGCTTGAGCAACCTAAAGGGTACTTGTTCCAGCTGCGGATCCTGAGACCCTCGACCTCATGTGTGCATGCGAGACGTGAGTGTTCAAAGAGAACACCCGACCTGCCCTAACTGTTTGACCAGCTATGAACGGAACATTCTCGTTCTGCCACCAAACGAGACCAAATCAGCGCCAGCTATTGGCTATGGTATTGCTTCTGTTTTTACTCCCCCAAAATTTAGGCGCAAGGGCTTCGCAACACACATGATGAGCCTCCTTCATTTTGCTATCGCCAAGCCAGAATGGCTTCCCGCATTTCCAACCGCATGGGGACTCCACCCGCTCGAGTCAACAATCCAGGCGTCGTATCTGTGCTCTATAGCGACGTTGGAACATACTATGCGCGATGTGCGCCAGGTAAAGGGACCGGCTGGACAGTTGTTAGCCCTATGACGACAGAGTGGGCTGTTGAAAGCGATGGAGACAACCTGAGCATACCACCTCAAGTCGAATTCTTATCTCGGGACCAGGCGATTGAAACCACACACGCTGACGCAGATCTCTCCAAACAAGACCTGGAATCTCAAGGGCCATCCCCGCGCATACATTTTGCATTTCAGACGGCGGGAGAATGGTGCTGGTTCCAGATGCACCGAGCTGACAAGCATCCCCTATATCTGCCCGCTCCGCCAAGCATCTGGGGCGCTCGCATACAGCACCAAGGCGGGACACACTTCGTGGTCTGAGAATATGAAGCCTCTCCAAAACGCAAGTTGATTATTATCAACATTCGTGCGTCTCCAGAAACGTTTCCTTATTTGTTTGCCGCCATGAAGTCCATTGCCCAAACAGAGAGACACGAACTCATCGAGGTATGGAACCCGTCAGGAAAGCGTCGACATCAGTTGCAGCTGGTAGCAACCAGCTGCAACCGCTTATTTTGCGGAAACCTGCCAAAA
>WSTK01000024.1:0-24058 GCA_019616945.1 Ceratobasidium sp. 414
TGCAAGGAGAGCTGGTCATGGCTCAGGTCAAATCTGGTGACATAGAGTGATAACACATCTTGTAGCCCATATTAACTGGGATATACCTATGTATAACTCTCTTAGCATTGCAGTTGCCGGGCTAGAAGTTGGCACACAGACACCTTGCCATGCAACGCACCTGTGAGCCAAATTCTGTGTGTATGCACTGTCTTAATGCCCTGTTCTGGCAGATTGAATATCAGGTGGCATCGCTTAAATCTAGCTAATCTCATATTTTCAGCACCAAGGATACACTAAAGCATATGGAACACAAGTAGTTTAGGACAACAGAGCACTCTCTACAACTTCTACTAGTAGCCCGTGGGTTGTTTCTCAGTAGCTTGTGGTGCTCTGGCTGAATTTTGGCTGGACTTGGCTGGACCTCTTGGTGACCTGACTCCAAGTATTCAGGCCTCTAATGCATGTGTTATTGTTTGCCTGGTACACTACATGTATGAGTAATTTTATGAGATTTTTTAATTGATTCTTTGCCCTCTAATGCCACAGCTACTTTTTGGTCAGTGTCTCCAGGCAAAATGATTGCAACACACCTCAGTAATGTCATGTGCTTTTCTCCCTTGTTTGCTTATCAATTTCTTTGTTTGTTTTTGCGCATTGCTTCTAAAGCTGTTGCGATCCCTCTGGTATATTTACAAGTCTGTAGCCGTTCTGCTTCATGCTCTACAAGTACATGATGACCATGCAGGTCACGTGTTGCAATCATTTTGCAGGGCACTGTACCATGGAAAAGGCTCAATTCCTCCCAGTCCCCCAAAGACATTGTTGTCGTCTCTGCCCTTAGGGCGGCCATCACCAAGGTGCGTTTCGACTCGCCACGGTACTCGTTGCAAATTCAGGGGGCTTCATGACTAAGCATCTTGCTGTAAGCGCCATCATTATTTGTGGCCGGTATAAACCGTCCAACTCGGGTGTTGCTCATCCACCACATGCACCATGAATCTACTCAAAGCTCCTGCGACGAGTCTGAACCATGGCAAAAGGCCTTGTGGAAGAAGCAAAAATTTGAGGATAATTACATCCCACCAACTTTTTTAAGCTCTCTTCAGCGCAACAGTGAGCGCCTCCACCCTTTCCTGTCAGTTTACGATCTAAAATACCTCTAAGCCGACCTTAGGCGATACACATATGGGTCTCTGCTTTGGACGATCCTACCAGTAACCCAACACCTAGCCAATACTGCGCTGTTTCTCTCCATCTTTTCCCGCCTCCGCTTTGGCCTACTCGACCCTCGCGTCTTAGTCTACGCAGGCTCCACACTCTCACTCCTCGGCTTTGCTGTCTACGAGTCTGCTTCTCCTCGCTCTCAACTAGCAAAAGCCATCAAGTCATCTATCCTTGTCTTTCTCGCGCTCGCGTCTCTTGCACCCGTCTTGCGCACTCTGACAGCCGCGACGTCGGACGACTCGATCTGGGCTCTGGCTGCAATCTTGTTTTTTCTGCATGCAATTCTTGCGGATTTTGCGCCCGAGCTACGTGTTTCTCCAAGGGAGGGGGGGCCCGAGGCAAGTCAGCCGCAAGGGGGGTGAGTCGAGAGGACTACTGCGGGGGTCGTTATTAATGGTCGGAATACAGTCTCACGTCTGTTCTCTCCGTGAACGCGGCTGTTTCAGCAAGCGTCGTTTTAGCGTCCCGCCTCCAAACAGATATCGCGGTGTTTTCACTTATGCTGTACGCGATCCAGTCGTTTGCCTTGCTTCCTATCTTGCGGAAACGCATTCAGGTGAGCGCGTGCCCTGCAACTGGAGTCTTTCTTTGCTTATCGAGGTCTTGGTTCTGCAGCGGCACAGGATAGCGTCGGCACTCCTTAACTTGTTGACGTGTTTTCTCTCACTCTCAGCGCTCGTATCCTTCCCCTCTTTCGCACTAGCCACGTTTCTGGCACTGGTCACTTTTGGGTCGCCCGCAGTCCTCGTCTGGAGCCAGCGGTATAAAAAGTGAGCTACGTGGCAGGCGGTTAGCTGCAGAGACTAATAACGATCCAGCCGAATTCGAGGACCGTGGGATCCTGCAGTTCCACAGCTTCGATAGCCAAACGCCAGCCCACTATCCATTAGACCATGGGCATTTTTTGAAGAACGAACAAAATACCACAATAACATTTTGAGTGGGGATATACCCATACACAATACAGGCCCCAAAAAGCACAAACGACAATCAACTATGTAAACTCTACGTATTTACCCTGTCTAATAAATATTCCACGTCTGAACCCGAAACGTCAGCTTGGGCAAGTGAGGACCAGTGGGTTGAGACTGACCTTCCTCCATCCCAATCCCCAATAATCCCCAATAGGACCGGTAATGCCAAATGCGATGCCCCGGAACCACCAAAAGACGCCAACAATGAGGGAGACGGTGACGGCAAAGACGACCCATTTTGTGCGTTCAGAGATGCGTGCAGCAAAGACAAAGTGGTTGAAGAGGTGGCCGACCATGAGGACTGCGAACCAGAGGGCGGGAAGCTGTGGCGGAATGTGAGTTAGATGTCAAATAGGGTTGGTAACTAGAACTCACGTAGTGGTGGATGTATGTGACCTGGGACGAGTAGATGGGGTAAGTAAATCTACAGGTTTAGAGTCAAGGCCTATTACTCACACGACCCATGATTAAGAATGGCACTACGCATAGCAAAACGTTAGTCGCAGGTATCTGCTTTGAATAATGTGGACTCACAGAAATGGAAGGCCCAGCCGAAAAACGCCAACTTTGTGACATACGAGAACTGATCCCACTCTCCAGGTCCGAAATCGACATACTTCCTCTGTGCCCTCAACACATACACCCCCGTCGCCAAAATACTCAGTATCAGCGCAGTCGAGCTACCCATCCACACCAACGGGTGCCCAAGGAGGTAATACTTGACTTGATCGTCGCCCCATCCACACATGCGCAGTCCGACGTGGAGGAATGGCCATTCGACCGGTTTGCTAGCGAGTATGTCTTCTTTGTCCGGGTCGGGGATGAGCGCATTGTTGGAAGTCATCATGGCGACGTTGAGGTGCCAAAAGTCGCGGAGGAAGGGAGAAGAATAGAGTTTGGCGTTGCCAGCAGGGACTGTGTCGCACGTTAGATATAGTTAAAGCGTGGGCAAAAAGGGGACTTACGCCTCGCATTCCAGTGACTCTCCACATTCCAATACGTATGCATATCATATGGGTTATTCTCCTTGTCGCACGAAACCTCAATCTGCTTGAACCCCCACTGGGGCAACACCGCATTCGCTGCGCGCAAGTAACATCCCAGTACCTCATGCCTAAACCTTAATCGAGTTGTCAACGAATGGATCCGGTCGACTTTTTCCCTCCGTCCACGATGCAAATCATCTACGACTTCCACAATCCACTGATCGTGGTTGTCCCCTACGGTATTGTTCCCATAACAGCTCACTTCATAATTCGATTTGGTCACGGGCGCAACGACGGTGTGCGAGTGCAGGTTCCGAGTCGTGGGTCCATGCGAGAGGCGGACGACGGCGCCGTGCGTGAGCGGGACAAGTTCGCCGTTGGGATCGAGCGAGGGTGAGCCCCATTTAGGGAGGAACGTCCAGTGATTGTTATCGTCTTTGTAGTGGTAGCAGGTGACTTGTTGTTGTTGGGAGCCAGTGGGGAAGGTTTGGACGTGTGAATGAAGGAGGCCACCACCGTAGCCAACATTTTTTAGGGTTACTTTAGAGCCGAGCATGATTTCTACGAGGGGGCGTTGGTGTCAGTGGGAGAGGGAAGAGAGAAGAGGGCGCACCGAGTGGGTTCTGAGCAAAGTCATTTCCGACGAGATTGGCTTGGAAGAGGGAGCTCATTTGGGCGTCGCCTGGGCCGGAGTGGTTGAGGACGAGGAAATGCATTTTGAACGAGGCCATGTAGACGAGCATTGGTAAGACGATCAAGCACAGGCCGCGCGCGATCCAATGTTTGATGTAAATGCGCTTTAACGCGCGTCAGTATGCGTAGCAAAGTAGAAGTGCAGGGTCGACATACAAGAGGCATCTTGAGATCACCAAACTTGTCCCAGAGATCTTCAATGGTGTATGCGCCGATCAACGCAGTAGCAAAGAAACCGACCCATTTCACACTGCAAACACATCCAATCGACCAGCCTGTCGCAGCGAGCCACAACCACCAATCAAACGAGAAGGACCTGGTCGGGGTAAGCACGGGGATAGAGGCGCTTAGCTGGCAGACTTACTGGTACTGCTGGTTGACGAATTTGGTAAGACAGAAGACAGTGGTGCATGTAAAGAATAGTAACATCGAGTCGAGGAGGATAAACCTGCTGATACACAGCCAGGCGAGATCTATGCGCAGCAGGTGCCAGGTTTAGCGCGCGGAGACGGGATTTAAATATAGACTTACCGCACAGTGTCATGATTGTGACGAGGTGGCAGGCACGGTTGGTGAACCTGAGCTCCTTGGCAGTAAACCAGGCAAGAGGGACCATGGCGACACCAAAGAGAGCAAGCATGACGCGCATAGTAACATAGGGGACCGTGTCCGGATACTTCTCGCCCGACTTGAACTCAAACCCGCCGTTGTAGCCAGAGAGCAGTCCAGCGAGCCCAACAAGCATCTTGCCAAGTGGAGGATGGACATCAAAGTAGAACTCGCGCTTGAGGTAGTGCGAGCCGAATTTTCCAAAGTGGGCTTCGTCCCAGACGACAATGTCAGATTTGCCAATCTGGTAGAAGCGAGTCCAACAGGATAGGAGCGTGTAAATGACGGGGGGCAGGAGCTCGCTGTTTTGTTGGATAAACTCGGTCTGGGGCGGTCAGCAAGGGTCATGCGCAATGGTGTGTACTCACAATGTTAGTTGGCGGCGACTGATGCTGGCGGCGGATAGGGCCGAGGCGACCGGTGTGGAAACCAGCCTTGGCCTTGCCGTACACGTCCTTGCCCTCGTCTTCGTAGTCGTGCTGGGGCGGGACCCAGTCGTCGCGCTTTTCCGCGTGGGGGTGCCTCCGACGGGCGGCTTCTTCCATGTTGTAGAGTGGCAGCTGGGGGCCGGGGTACGATACCTGCTCGTAGTCCGAGTCGAGAGACAAGTCGATGGCGACGTCACGTCGTGGTTGTGCCATTGCTCGACGTGTCTATGGCGCTAAGCGCCGCAGTCGCTCAGCGCTAATCTCGTCAAATACACATTACGTGATGCTCGGTCAGCGCTCGCGAACACCATTGGACATCCCACGCTGACGTCCACAACATCGACATGAGCTTCAGCGCGACGGCCCAGGAGCAGCAGCTCATCAAGACCGTGCTTGCAAAGGCAGACACCCAGGACCTCGGCGTCGTCACCGGCGACGACGCCGTCAAGATCTTTGCGGGCTCTGGTTTGCCGCCGACCACCCTCGGCGAGATCTGGCAGCTCGCCGACATCGACAACAACGGCTTCCTCACGGAAAACGGCCTCGGCATTGCCCTCAGGCTCATCGGCTGGGCCCAGGCGGGCGAGAAGCCAAAGAGGGAGCTTGCCGCGCGCGGTAAGCCGATACTTTTGCACTGTGACGCGCGCTCACACACCGCAGTTGGTCCGCTCCCCACTCTCAAGGGGATCCCCATCCCAGGCGTCAGTTCCAACCCCGGATCCCCTACGCCTCTTGCGCCCTCGCTCCCGGCGCGTCCGGTCATGCCACAGCTTACCCCGGATGATCGTCAAAAGTTCCTCCGCATGTTCTTCCAGAGCGGCCCCGCCAATGGAATGCTTAGTGGTAGGATTTTTCTTGCGTTTAGTCGCTCATCACTCACTTGAACGCAGGCGACAAGGCGCGCGACTTGTTCCTCAGGTCCAAGCTTCCCACCGACAAGCTTGGTCAAATTTGGTTAGTCTTTTGCTGTTCATCCCTAGCTCTTGTTCAAGCTTGCACGCAGGAACCTTGCGGACACGCACGAACGAGGCTTCCTTGACGCCACGGACTTCGTTATCGGAATGTTCCTAATCCAGTCTGTCATGTCCGGCGCACTGCACATCGTTCCACCGTCACTCCCTCCCGGCCTCTACGAGCAAGCAAGCGGCGGCGCACCTCGTCCCCCCCTCAGCTCTCCACTGCAGGCCCAATTTACAGGCAATAGTACCGGCTCCCGCCCAGGTACTGGCCTCGCTCAACGCGCAGCAAGTCCCATCAGGGCGCAGTTCACCGGCCAAGCTCCGCTTGAACCTCAGTACACGGGCGGTCAACAACGCCGCATCGCGACTCAGTACACCGGCCAGTCTCAGTTCTCGCTCAACCCGGCGCCGGCGCCCGCTCAGGCTCTACGGCCGCAAGTTACCGGCCAACCGTTCGCGATCCCTCAACCGTTCAACCAGCCCAAGTGGGATGTGTCTCTGGAGGAAAAGGCCAAGTCCGATTCGTTCTTCGCTACACTCGACCAGCAGGGACGTGGGTTCATCGAAGGCGATGTCGCCGTGACGTTCATGGTTCAGTCACAGCTCTCCGAGTCTATCCTCGCGCAAGTATGGTGGGTAAACAACACTTGCATTGATGGCACCTGAACTAACCAGGTTTGGTACAGGGACTTGGCTGATCTCAACAAGGACGGAAAACTCACGCGTGATGGGTTCGCTGTTGCGATGCATCTCATAAATGGAAAGCTTGCTGGGCGCGAGATCCCGGCCGAGCTTCCCCTATCACTTGTCCCACCTAGTTTCCGACCCGGCGCGAACGTGACTTCGGCTTCACCCGCGCCTGTTGCACCAACTCAAAGTGGGTTTCTATAGTGCTTTTTATTGGCAGTTTCTAACAAGTTGCAGGCGAGACGCTACGAGACCTGTGGTCTATTGATGAGCCAGCCCAGGCTCCTGCACCGGCAGTTCCAGCCCCAAGCGTTGTGTTTCCTCCACCTACAGCACCTGCTCCAGCGCGTAAGTCACCTGCCACTGCCGACCCTACACCGAGCTCAACCTATGCACAGCCAAGCCGACTCGCAACCTATTCGACGATGACGAAGAGGAGGCACCCCCACCCGCCGCCAAAGCCGGCTCACCTGCCCCAGCAACAGCTACCCAAAGCATCGAAATCGCCAACGTCCAAAACCAGCTCTCAAGTACCCAGCGCGCACTCGACTCGGCCACTGCTGCCCGGACCGCCGCAGTTGCCACTTCGGAAGCTGCCGCGGCCGAACTCGTCCAGCTCCAAGAGCAGCTCGCACGTGCATCGGCCGCACGCGCGTCAGAAGAGACGCACCTCACCGAGGTTCGTGCGCGCAAGGCGCAGCAAGATGCAGACCTGGCCAAGACTCGGGAAGAGTTGATCAGGGCTGAGAGCGAAGCGAGCGCTGTGCGGCTTGAACGTGGCGAGATCGAGGGCGGGGTGTTGCGGGACAAGGAGGAGCTACGAGGTGTGCAGAAGAAGGTCCGGGAGGTTTCAGAAGAGGTAGAAAAGATGAAGGCCGAAGTAGAAAAGGTCAAGCGTGAGGCGAGGCAGGTCAAGGGTCTGCTTACGATCGCGAGGAAGCAGCTTGCGACTGGAGAGAGCGAAAAGGCCAAGGTGCGCGCGGAGATCGACGAGGCGAGGGGCGAGGTCGACGATGCGCAGAAGGAGCTGGAAGATGTTGAGAGGCAGATAGCCGAGGGCCAGTACGCGCCTGCGACCGAGATTGTCTCGCCTGCTCCTGTAGCTGCTCCGACCTTGAACGGCATCGGTAGCCCGTCTCGCGCGGATACGTTGTCCCCCGCGCAGGTCGAGCTTCCCGCGTCCCGCTCTGTTACGCCAGCCGCGCCTCCGCACCGGAGCAACAGCACGAACCCCTTCGACCGGTTGCGGAATGCAAGTGCCGGCGCAGCTTCACCAACATTACCGTTTGTAGATGTCTCGGGCGGCACGTCACCATTTGTCAACACGCCCACGGGTGGGAACGCTGGGCTGTTCGCAGCGGCCACGTCGACTTCGCCGTTCGGGCCTACCCCCACGAGCTCCTCTTTCGACGCGGTGTTTGGTGAAA
The DNA here is from genome assembly GCA_019616945.1 of Ceratobasidium sp. 414. Taxonomy (NCBI): domain Eukaryota; kingdom Fungi; phylum Basidiomycota; class Agaricomycetes; order Cantharellales; family Ceratobasidiaceae; genus Ceratobasidium; species Ceratobasidium sp. 414. The sequence goes on from WSTK01000024.1 coordinate 7,970, forward strand.
CTCCGTTCGGAGCGTCTAACCCGAGCGACACACCTTTCACTGGTTTCGAGGATCCCGCCAAGACTATCGAGCAGCCCCATCCTCAACCTGAGACCACTATTGTCGCGCCTGCTCCTGTCCCAGAGCCTGGTACGCATGCGTTGGCGGACGATGAGGATCCGTTTGGCATGGGTGCTGACGAGGTGTTGGCGGATAAGGGAAAGGAGGTTGCCAACGATGATACTCACAAAGTCGAACCTGTGGCCGAGGAAGACAAGACCCCATCGGCAGAGCCAGCCAATCCCAAGCCCGAGGAAGATCCAGAAATTGTGGCTGCTGCATCCCAGTTCCCAGCTCTGTCGCTGCAGAATAGCCCAGCTCCAGCAGCAAGCTCTGCGCTCCCTAGCGTGACTGTTGCCCCGGCCCACCCTACGAACGATGATCTGCCCCCACTTACCGAGCCGACTGCGGCGGACGAGTCGACAGACGAGGATAGCGATGACGAGCCGTTGGATAAGAAGGCGAAGCGACTGACAGCGCAGAACCTGAAGACTGGAGACGCGACTGCTACCCCCGCACCTGAACCTGAACCCGCACCTGCTCCGACTCCTGCTCCCGCTCCCGCGCCTGCTCCTGCTCCTGCCGTAGCTGCTCCCGCTGTTACCGGCACGAGCGCGTTTGATGATGCATTTGGGTTCTCGGCTAAGCCTGCTGCGACTGGCGCAAGCGCGTTTGATGAAGCGTTCAAGGGGTAAGCAGCACACAGCCATAAATATCACTTGGACTGATCTCTGTTCTCGTAGGTCGAATACGAGCGAGCCTACCAAGACCTCCGGGTTCAGCTTTGAAAACTCGTTTGAAGACAATTTTGACTTTGCAGGAAGCCTTGCCAAGGACGGCACAGAACAGACTCAACCCAAGGCTATCAATACTACCGTAAACGCATTCACCCCCATGACGCAGAGCACCATCTCGCCCACCGTACCCGGAGCGTTTTCGTTTGACGATGCGTTTGGAACGTCGAGTGCGACGAGCAACAGCAAGATGGAATCTAATCCGCCGTCCAAGGGCGTCTCGTTTGACGATGCGTTTGGAATACCGGGGTCTGCACCGGCCAAGCCCACGACAGAACCGAAGCAATCGTTTGACGCGTTCGGAACAGCCTTTGGAGCTGGCCCCAAACCTACCACGAGCACATCCGTCCCCGCCCCCGAGCCCGTGCCGATCCCGACCCCCGTTCCAGCTCTCGGGGCGACCATGTCCCGCCCCTCGCCGCCCACCTCTCCGACTTCAGCCAGCATGAACTCGGGCCGAGGCTCGTCCCCAAAGAACAAGCGGTCCGAATCTCCCAAAGCCCAGCCGCGCACACGTCTCGAGCCAGCTCCTGAGCCCGCACAGCGTCACTCCAAGCTGAGCCTCCATTTCCCATCGTTTGGACGGTCCAAGACAACCAAGGACAAGAACAAGGGGAAGAAGGACAAGGGCCCTAAGGAGGCGATCCCGGACATGCCACCTGCTGCGAGCTCGTCGTTATTGGCGTCGCCGCCGATGCCCGGGAACGGGGCAGCGACACCAGCGGTGGATGACGATGTCGAAGCTGTCAAAACGCTGTGTGGAATGGGATTCTCGCGTACGCAGGCGGTGAACGCACTCGAGACGCATGGGTACGACGTGCAAAAGGCATTGAACAGCCTGCTGTCGTAGATCTGGGAGGATGCAACGAGTTTGGGGAAGTAATTCATGAGACGGGAGTATCACTGGGGAGAGAGATGCTGCCCGACGGACGATTCTGAGGAGTTTCTACCTTATCTTTTCTTTGATTCCGGTTTATATCTTGATGCCTCCTACCACACCACCAAGTTTTCTTTCATACCCTCCGCGTCGCTCGTTTTTTCCGTCTCGTTTTCTGTGCTCGCTGTCGTCGAAGTTAATGTGGCGTTTTCGCCGAGTCAAAGAATACAGTCTTTAGTCTTGCTTCTTCCTAACTCATGAGGACATAAGCCGACTTCAGGTGCAGATAGTTCTTCATTTATAAAGTTACAAGGCTACAGTGCCCCGCGAGGATTAAGCCACTTCAGTTGAAGCCTTTTCCAGCTTTTCAATTTCAGCCCACAGGCGAGCCCACCTCCCTCCCTGCCATTCGGACATGTCCTTCCAGCGCGGCATATCACCTCCCTCGGCGCGCCGCAGCCAATGGAACATTCCCCCAATCGCAAAGTCCATAAACGACATCTCGTTGCCCATTACAAATGGTCCTTGCTCGCCAGGACCGCTGTTATAGTCAAGCTGCTTGCCAAACGCGTCCCACTTGTCGTGGATTTCACCCCACTTTTTCGAGCCAGTCTCTGCGGGGTCTTCAAGTACCTTGAGTCGCTGTTCACGCGTACGAAGAAAGTACTCGCGGCCACGGTCGTCCAAGAAGCCAGGGCCAGCGACGAGCGGGAGCGCAAATGGGGCCAAGGAGTAACCAATCTCGTCGGTGAACACCCCAGTGGTGAGCTTTTGCAACGCACGTGTGCCAGGTGGGAAGATGGCCGGGTATTTCGGTGTTGGGTACTTGTCATCGAGGTAAACCGCTATGTCGAAGGATTCGACGACGTAGGTTGGTTTACCATTTGGGTCGCTCGACGGGTCCGCGATCACTGAGAAAACCTAATGAGTTGCTTGCGGGCGGACAGTGGTAGGAGGAGCGTACTCGGCAGTGTGTACCTAGGAAATATTGGCAACCTAGGTGGGAAACCCAATTCCTTGAGCAGCGGCTCAATATCCGGGTACGATATGAACTTGACGCGGTACGGGAGCCCTTTGTAGTTCAGCGCGAGCCTAGTGGTGGAGGAACAGTGTCAACAGCATGTAGCAGGATATATGCGTTGGCAGACCTTGTCTTGAACGTATTGGGGGACCATGCGCCGCCCGTGGCCAGGATATCGTAGAATATAATCGGGTTCTCTTTTGTCGCTGCCATCTCTAAGTATAAACGTAGCCCTTTGGAGTGTGAAAGAGAAGGATGGGAGCTTGTTGCGCAGTGTGGCTGGTTTTATAGTGCAGCATGAGTAAGCTGCCGAGTCGGACACGGCTTTGGCTTTTAGCGCGGAGGACTGGCAGGTTCTATCAAGCACCAGGCAGGCAATCCTGTGTTGTGGATTTATATTATCTAAGTCAAGTTCGGCTTCACAACCATAACCAGTATACAGTAGTTCGTAGACAACGTCAAGCAACCTGGGTCGAACCTCGCTCTAGCTTCTCCAGTTCATCCCAAATCCGAGCCCACCTCCCTCCTTGCCGCCCAGCTATCTCCTTCCACCGAGGCATGTCCCCTCCTTCTGCCCGGCGAAGCCAAAGGATCATGCCGCCGACGGCAAAATCGGCGAAAGACATCTGATCACCCATCACAAACGGCCCGTCTTCCTTGGATCCCTTGTTGGAATCGAACTTGGTGCCGAAATCGTCCCACTTCTTCAGAATGTCCCCCCATTTTTCAGTCCCGCTCTTAGCAAACTCAGTTAGATCGCCGAACCATGCCTCGCGGGTGCGGCAAAAATACTCGTGGCCGCGGTCGTCGAGAAGTCCTGGCCGAGCGATGCACGGGACAACGATTGGCATCAACGCGAAACCGATTTCGTAGGTGAACAGCTCGGACGTGATTCTTTGAAGCGCGCGAGTGCCACTGGGGAACACGACAGGATATTTCGGTGCCGGGTACTTGTCGTCCAAATAGACAGCGATGTTAAAGGAATCAGTAACGTAGGTAGGTTTCCCGTTTGGGTCGCTTGACGGATCCGCAATCACTATGTGGCAGAATGTTTATATCGATTGCCTTGACTGAGAACTCATGACTTACCGGGCAGTCTGTACTTGGGGGCCCTATCTGGTGAGGATGCCGGGGCACCTAGCTCCGTCATTCTCGTCTCGATGTCCGCGATGGAAACAAACTCGACACGATACGGCAATCGCTTGAAATCTAAGGTGAGCCTGAGCCACCACGAACGAGAGCAGGCGTCAGCATATAGCCCGGGTGGAGGTTTAAAGGGCACATATGGGTAAATTTACCTCGTCTTGTACGTGCTAGGAGACCATGGTCCTTCTGTAGCAAATATATCATAGAACACAATAGGATTATCGATCGTTGCTGCCATGATTAAATGCACCAGCCAAGAGATTCCGAAGACTTATTTCCAGTCAGGCTAGAACGAAGGGGGGTTTTATTCCCAGTGGCAGCACGTAGAGTCAAGCACGGAGTTGAACAACCAGAGGCCCCGTCAACCAAGATGATTCGCGAAACACAGGCATCATTATAAACTGCGCCGAAATCGGCAAACAATTTGACATTGACGAGTACAGCTTAGCTAATACAGCCCTGAGGCCGTGCACTTTCCCCTCGCCACGACCACAACAGAAAAATGTCAGGACGACAAGGAGGAAAACTGAAACCGCTCAAGGTATGATTACGCGGTAGTGCTTTGGAGACGCAGACAAGATACTGATGGACTCACCGCTTAGGCCCCAAAGAAGGACAAGAAAGAGGATGATGAGGTACCAATTAACACTCCTGGCAACCTATCGCGTTGCCGAACCACCCCGTCTGTAGGAAGATGCTGCTTTCAAGGCCAAACAGAAGGCGGAGCAAGCTGCGCTGAAGGAGGCCCAAGCAAGAGGTGGGTTTTGAGATAGCTCGGTGGGATCCATTGTCTAACTTACGCTGATATTCCACGCAGCTTCCAAGGGTAAATTCAGTTTACGTATACGTAATCGCTCTTACCTTTTACTGACACCCTTTCAGGCGGACCAATGGGAGGTGGTGGCATTAAGAAGTTCGTTGATGGCCTTATTTACCCGTTGCTGCAACCCACTAACCCGTGATAACTAGGTCGGGCAAGAAATAATCATTTCCCCCCACTGTATAAACCTCCCTGCTATCGAATCAGATGGTACCCATTACCATAACTTTATGACACCTTCGTCCAAAGCGACCAAGATGAACATGAACCAGGAGACTTGAACGCCAAAGACATCCATCCTATCTCAGGCGAGTCTGCCCTAGTTTGTATTAAATTTGGTAGGCCGAAGTGATACACCCGATCGCCCCCTTTCACGGAAACTAGCGGCTCATGCGTAATTTATTCCCTTCCGAGCCCCCAAACGTCTGATACCCTACCACATGAAGCTAAATTACACGAACTATAGAACCCGTTAGCGCGAAACTTTCTCAAAGGGCTTGCCCTCACCATGGAAAGGGCTCTAACTGAAGCAGACTCAATACCGCAACATGTCTTGGAAACGGCAGTGTGATTGCGGTCGACGTTTCAGTGAGTGCCTCGCCGCCGAGTGGCCTGACTGAACTCGTGGGGGTCAATTCCAATTGATATGGCCTAGACCTCACCAACGCTGTGAGAGGCTCTGGAGCCTACAGTCGTATGGTTGAGTTGAACGTGCACCAAGGCACATGATCAACCTACCAAGCCCTGAGCGATGCGACTTTCACAAATCTGGACTATAACCTACCGTCGATCGTTGCAGTGCCTGCAGTGCACCAAATAACCTGATCGGAGGCTGTAGCTGCAGTCAACGCCACATAGATCGCCACAGAAAAGAATCCCATAATTGGATCTCAAAGCCATTGAAGCTCATTCAAAAACCCTGCGGGATGTTGCCGCGAAGGTAGCCACATATATCCTAGACCTCGTTTTTGTTGTCCAACGGGCGCTTGAGCTTGAACTAAATTCGCACCTTCAACGATCAAGGGACGAAGAACAACCAGGATCAAAGACTTATTAATACAGAAACCAAGCCCGGCGCATGGGGCGCCCTCAATTCTAAAACATAAGAGCTTGTAAGGATAGGTACCAATAGAGTGCCACTATTCAGTAGACCTTTTTCTCGACCCTCCAAGCTAGAATTGAGGGCGTCCATGAGCTGCGTTAGGGTGGTGTGGCTCAATATCCGAGCTATCTTTCGTGATACAGTTATACTCACTACAAGATATTGTTCAGGGGAGCTAGACCCAAGGGAAACCGAGTGAAAATCTAAGCAACCTGGTGCACACATTGTACGTAAAGCAGGAAGGAGAGACTCCGCTATGAACGGCGGAGATCCCTAACCCGAGGCGAAACTTTTCAGTCATATGGGCATTTGCCGTAGTTCCATTCAGCCTGTTACTCCGCCCGCGCGGCCATCGAGTATCACCGCACTTGGCGATCTCAGCCTTTTGGACAGGACCCTGCGTATAGCCTAATCACCACAAATTAATATCCCGCTGAATGCCTCGAATTTTTAGCTTAGAAACTATAGTTCGCCCCGCAAGTTCCATCAGGGGGCGTGTATGTAGTAGCTAAATCGTTTGGATCGAAATTCCAGAGTCGCTAAATCAAATATCTCCAGGTACGAACCAGCATGCACCACACTGCTGGCTCATTCGTTGCGAGACTGCTAGCATATTGCAGCAGGCTCATTAACACAGCAACGAGTGAAAATAAAATAGAAGTAGGCACAGACAATAAATTATATTGATGGTTTGAAATGTATATTGCTTGATTCTGAACTAGAGGTTACCATAATGACGAGCAAGGAGCTGCGGGACACTCGGTGGAAGATTGGTCGTTGTCGCGAAGATACTCGCAGTCCATCGATTACTCGAACGGAACAGTCGGACACCGGTGGTTGGGAGCGATTTTACGTTGCGTGCACCAAAGGCTGATCCAGATACGAGCCAATCGAGTGAGCGGGGTTATCGCACTCAATCCGTAGATGATACCCTTTTGCCTCGCCGAAAGGCATGTCATATGCTAGCCGTGTGGCCTTGATCCCCAAAAGATGAAGAAATTCCGATCAAATTTTACCAAGGAAGCTAGAAGGATCAATAAACCCACAGCAAACGCAAGCGTCCTAAAGCTCACATTTGATCACTGGCAATGGTGTATTTCACTGTCCGGTGGCTACGGTTGGTAAATCCAGCTGGGGCTGGTCTCGTCTGGTTGCCGTCTGCCGATGCGGGCCAATTGAACAAACAGACGCGTAAATCACGCACACAAAAGGTCTCGAGTTGTCTCTGGCCGACTGTTCGTGGAAACTTCCGCGAAGGGTTCCGGAATGCGCCCCGTACACGCGTTCGTGTCCTATAATCGCCGTTCGGAAAGACAGGCTTTCTGGTTCGGCTAGTCCTGGGCCTTTGACTTTGCGTCAATGGAGAAAGTCCATGGGGGTGGTCAATACTCACTGGGATCGGCGGTCGGGAACCTCCTGGGGAAAATTGGATCGCAAGGGCACACGTATCATGTGGTACAATCTTCATTAATTTCGAGTAACTTTGACAAGTGAAGATCTTGGACTAAAGCCAATCTCATAATAAAGGCCGTATTAGGCATCGTCTGGAAGTTCGAAGTCGTAGGCCATGGCATCTAGGGCGGAACCGATCGCACTCCAGTCAACCACTCGAGATGAAGGAAAAAGAAATTAAACTTACCCTCCGTATGGGGCTTGACGTTGTTTGCGACAGTGCTATGGGGGACCTTAGTGGGGGGGGGGGGGGATGGAGGTGCGGCGAACTTACGTCCTGTGGGCCTCACTGATATCATACGCGTGCAGAGCGGCGCGATCTTTGAACTTGGAATATAGAGCTATTTATGACTACAAGTAAATCCTATTCAATGCACAAGTAAGCACGAGCATACCGAAATTATAACCCTTGGCCCTCTCAGGGAGCTGGGGCGGTCCAAACTGCATTGGCACCATTGGACCTATTCGACATTCGAACATCAGAACGGAGTGGCGTACCAGGGGCAGAAGTATCCCAGTAATCAAGGTAGCGGGGCGCTTGCTGCGGCCACATAGATAGCAGAATGAACTTACCAGGAACTTTGCTTAGTGCAGTAGAAATCTCCTCCATCGCCCTAGCTTGATACTCCGTGATTTGCTCTTGGGTGGCTTGGGTCACGCCTGTTGCGGTTGCATCCGTAGATGTTGTAGAAGGGTCAGGTGCAGCCACAGACGGCTGAGTCTTCAACTTGAACATCACTACACATGTGAATCAGCTCCCCTGACATAGGAACATAACTGCTGAGTGTCCAACATATTTACATACCAATATGGATAATCATTTCGACGACCGAAGCGAAGTACAGCGAGTAGTCGACGAACAATGATCGTCGTTGTTTGGATCGCCGTGATCTAATTAATGTCATATCCCAATCGGGCCTGATCTCCAACATGATCACGTGAATAACTTGTCGTAAATGCTTCCGTCAACAATCGGCCCAGGCTCGCAACTTCTAGCCAACTTCTGTCCTAGTATTGGATCTTTTACCAGTTCACAAGCCACCAGGAAAGCCCTCCGAAGCGGTGGGAACATGTTCGAGGGGATTCTCACGAAAATGGTGTTCATATCCCAACTTACGGGGGCCGCTTGGCTCGGTAAGGAAAAGTGAGCAATACGCCTCAACTCCGCATGGATAGGACCGGTTTACTATATGGAACAATGCTGCAACCATTCATCAAGGAATATTTAATCAATCACCGTCTTCTGGGCGAGACTGTGTACGTTAGCCTTTGTCTCAACAGGATCCGGCACGCCACTCGTTATTCCGGTCATTTACTAGGGGGTTCTTTCTGAATATCCACTGTACGAGCTCGAGTTCTCGCGTTGGGGGAAGGTGATCAACCCATAACCCCGATGCAGACCGGAGCGAGCGCTAGCGAATCTCGCCAAGGTCGAAGCTCAAGTTCTCTCATGATTCTATGAATCTCCTGTCACAAAGGAGCACGTCAACGAAAAAAAAAGTACCCCTATCTTAGCGAGGCAGTTTTCAGGAAGCCCAAGACGTCGAGTCCCACCTGGCTCATGCGAAGAGAGGCCGGTAGATCAAGTCCACCGGCCCCACGTACGTACACATCTTCTGATCTACGACTTGGTTCACGGGCAGATATCTTGTTGTGGAAAGCATTTCGTTGCTGTGCAAGGGGCGGTGCAGGGCTGTGATTGCCAGATATGGACGTCAAACGTTGGCTTTTGATTTATTCAATCGTCGACTCCTGGCACTCTCGGTACCGCTACCGTTGATGAGATTACGGCCAGCACACATCTGCGCTGTACCCCAGCGCCCGTGAACAACCTACCTTTCTCAGCCTACCTTGCTCTTGGGTTATCAAGGCACAGGCACGAAGACATCGACTGCCTTCACAATTTGTAGTGAGGTGTTCATCTCGGTCATGTTCCCCAGCAGAGTCAACCAAATACGCATCTACCCCAGTCATCTACACTCCTAGTTTTAGCGCCACACACGTCAGGAACAGGCACCGACAGGGGTCCAGACTGCACCGAGGGTTTTCATCCCCGGACAAGGCAACCGCTTAGTCATCACTGATTGCGTGTCCTCCCCCATCTGGCCAAGGGAAGCATGAAAATTTGTGCGGCCATACCGGCGCATACAGCTATACTCTCTCAGGCCGGGATTAGCAAGTTAGGCACAGAGGGCAGGCAGCTGAAACAGTAATCTTTCACCGATAGCACGGCCTCGTACCTATTATCGGGTATGAGGGAGCGCGATTTTTGTCTCTGGCGGTGGGCGTATGGTTTACCGAGACCGGATGGACAAACGGGCGCCCAGCAGGTTCCGATAGAACGCAGGCATCTGTTTGAGGTGGTGTGCTTTTCTCGCGGTGGTCAATGGGCGTCTGGGCGATAGTCGCTCCGACGTTTTTCACGCTCGCATTCGCAGGGTGATGGGATGGGTTGAAGAGCGGAAAGACTAATTAGCGCGGCTAATAGACCATTTTACGTGCTAAAAAGTTGTTTATATTGTAAATGGATTTCGAGCAGTGGTTTGGAGTTTCAACTCGCATACACGATGCCATTGTGTGCGCGGCACATTACACCTCAAACTTCCTATCTTGAGCAACACGGGTCCGCCACCCTCAAACTGCAAGAGACGGGGTTCTTACTGCTTCCGGCCGCTGACACACGCATATGGTCAATCGCAACCAAAGAGCCAAGCAACCACCCCGCCCGACTCGTTGTCCCCCAAAAGATCGCCCAACCGCACGCGGTTCAGGCATACGCCACGAATGATACGGCAAAATCGCTCCCTTGAACGGCACACGTTGTACATTTCCACTGATGATGTCCCAAAATGGACGTAAATTTCATCTCTCGGTGACCAAATCGAGTCGGGGGTTGCTGTCAGTGCTGTCTGTCCGGACCGTGAGTCCCGCACGTTGAGCGGCATTTGACTGTCGGGTGTCGTGTTGAATGAGTCCGAGTGACCAAACGCCACGAGCGAGAGTGGTTAGTGCGCGTGCAGCGGGGACCAGCACCCCAAGACGGAGCAAGTTTCAGCCGGCTCGACGGGGTGTAGCACACTGTAGGATGTGTCAAGGGCGTAGAGAAAAAGGCCACGTTGAAAGCCAAGAGTCCAAAAAAAATATGCCGCTGTGTAGAGTTTCCCAATGGGTGTCACAAAGCCTGTTGTTGTATATCGCGGCGACAGACCCACGCGATGCGCATACACCTTGTCCGAATGCACAGACGTGTGTGCGTCGGGGATGGGCGCACACCGACGTCGGTCGAGCGCATGCTGTGGGTAGCCAGCCCGTGCGGGCATAACGGCGGCGCTCTCCCGCAAGAGTTCAGACACAGGCATTGCCGTGTGACCGGCGCGCCGCGTGTATCAGACCAATTGCCGCTCGCGCGCCGAGTTGGGGTGAATTAGGTGGTTGTGCGGCCGAGTTGGGATTCGGGTTGGATTCGGGAATAGATAGGGAGGGCTGGGGATGTGGGTGGAAGTGGGTAGGGGTAGATGGGAGCGATTGACATGGTAGGTTCAGCTGGGAATCATACTGTGCGTGTTGGGACGTACCGGGGCTTTGCACCACTGTTGGAAGAAGGTCGTATGCCGTCAGGTGGATGAGAATTCTTCCGCCATTGCGTAGACTCTTAGCAGATCGAGGTATCCATTTTTTTTTGCTGGGAGCTGCGGGTAGACGCCATGTCGGTCAGTTTGGGCACCCGGTGCTCCGCAGCAGAGAGTAGTATGTACACGATGACAGCGCAGTACTCGACAATGAGGACAAGTGCACAGCAAAGATACTCGCGCACCCACTTGATCTCGCTTCAGTTGTTCGGGTGGTCAAACTCAGATCCCAAGATAAACGTGACAGCCCTCCCTGCTAAATGAAAGATAACCGCCCGTTCGGGCGGACAAACCAAAAGGCCAAGGGGCCGTGTTCGCAACCGGTGCATGGGCGGCGTCTGTGGGCAGCGTCTGTGGGCAGCGTCTGCAGGCAGTGGCCAGCTGAGAGCTGGGCCCCTGGCACACGCGTCACCTGCCAGCACGGGGCGCCCGAGGTGACGATCGAGTAGAATAGTCTGCGTGTTTGCTATTCAGTCGAGCGGGTAGCGGATCAGCCTAGTCTGGCTGGAACCACACGCATAAGCTGTGATAGGGGAGAGCGCACCTACGTGTGTCCGCGCGGGGCCAGCACGGAGTTTCTTTTCCTGGATTGGACGAACAGCCCCAAGCGAGGTCGGGGAGCTCTTGGGTGGAGAAAACAGGGTTAGGCATAAAGGGTTAAATTGAGAGAACTGGTGATCTGTATGCCGCATGCGAAACGAGGTGTATGCGAGGTGAAATGGGGTGGAAGGCGGACTTGGTGATGGTGACAGGACCTGTCCGTTGCCTATGTTTTTTTTGCGGTAAAAATGTCTTTGTTTGAAGCTTAAATCCGTCGGCTTCCCGCGCGGGTCGAGAGACGGAGAAAGGCGTGCGCACACCGTACCGAGTAGACAGATTGTCCTGCAATGGGTAGGTTTGATAGACGTGTATTCATTGAATGTACAGGCAGGCGCCACCCATGCACGACGCCGGCGGGCGGTACGAGATGCGATCGACGGCATTCAGTCCCACTGGGATCGACGTGTGAACACAGCAGACGCCACCAGTGCAGAGTCTGGACTGGAGCGACAGGTGACATTGACAGCAGTCAACACCGGGGGAAAAAAGCGCTAGAGTCTCGTGTGGATGAAAGCAATGGGGTGATAGGACAAATGGGTGGTGGGGGGTGTTTGAGATGAAAAAGATGATATTGGGCAGACGTCGAGAAGCGCAGATTTGAACAAGAGTTGTATCGTCGTATCTGGGAGAGAAGCGGCGATTGGCGTGACGGGCGATCGAGGCGTGCTGGATGGGGCCGTGGAAATCCGATGTCGGGCACATGTGGCAGAATGGGACGGTTGAAGGTGGGATGGCGGGAGAAGAACGGAAGGTGCCAGCGACAGGGAAGGGCCGTTCTGGCGGCGTGGACGGCGACGATCATAGCGGTGCCGCTGCGGCGGCGTCGGGCAAACAGCGGCAAGCGACGCTGATAGATTGGGTGCGTCATGTCGGACCCTGCAGTTGCCTCTCCCGGCGAAAATTAAACATCGGCGAAGCGAAAACAGAAGCTGCCGCGGCTTTGTCCGGTGTTTCGGAGGCGCCGCCTGGGGTCCTGCCGGCCCGCCCGACCCCCGCCAGCGCCGGCGTGTCGTGCACCGTGCTGCGGGCAGCGCCGACAATGCTGCGGGCGGCGTCAGCAGAGGGCTGCGCACTGGCGTGGGCAGGATCGACAGACTGTGCAGTGGGCGGGTGGCGAGGGGCGATCGGTCTCGACCCCTACAAAGCCACACACGGGGCTTCTGGACCAGCTTAAAAGTGGCCTGCGCGCTCGGTCCCAACTCGCCTCATCTCCGCCTCGCATCCCCTATGCCTGCGGACCAGTCCTCCCCGACGCGCCCAAGCGCTGCCCACCCCTATGCCGCCGCCGCCGCCTCACGTGCCCGGGCCACCGCGAGCACCCCCCGCCGCGCCGACTCGACCCAGCCCAAGAGCACCCGCCAGCAGTTTGCTGCCTGCGGTGCCTGTCGCATGCGTCGGTGCGTCGCTCAGCCGTCTTCTGGCGCCTGCTCACCCCTTTCTAGCGTAAAATGCGATCTCAAGGACGTCAGCCCGCGACCCGGCGAGACGCCCATGTGCACCAACTGCCAGGAGCGCGGCCTCAAATGCGTGTACGTACCTCGACTGTGCGCCCGTGCCCCGCTCATGTTTCCTAGCGACGAGTTTGCGAACGTCAAGGCCGTCAAGCTCCTCCGCCGTGGCCGCCGCCTCGCCCAAGTCGAGTAAGCGCGCGCCCGCTTGTGTCCCCAGTTGGTGCTCACGTCCAGCAGACAGGTATACGGCCCCGTCGCGTCCGCCCCCGACGACGCGTCCCGCTCCGACCCCGCCGCGTCGCCCAAGGCCTCGACGTCCCGTACCCCCAGCTGCATCCCCAAGCTCCAGCCCGAGTTCTTTGGCAGCCCGTTTTACCGCCGCTTCCACATCCAGCGCCCTATCGTCGACCCCACAGAATTCAGTGCCCGCTTCTACGAGTCGGAACAGGGCAAGCCCGAAAGCCTCGGTGTTGCAGGCAGCATGATATGCATGCTTCTCGGTACGTCCATGCGCTTGCCACCCGCCCGCTACTGACCCCTTGCAGTCACCTGGGCTGCGACCTATGGCGTCAACGAGTATGGTGTCGAAGAACCCTCCAACGGCCTCGAGGGCGTGCGCGAGCGCCGCCGCCGATGCAACGACATGATCCGTGAGATCCTTGGCCTCATCGATAAGCACGGCCTGCTCCGCAAACCTACTTGGGACGGTGTCCGTGTTCTGCTCTTGATTATGCCTCTCACAGAAGGTATGTACTGACCATCTGCCCGCCATCCAATCCCCTCGTGCCCCCTTCGCAACCGCCGTCCCCCGTTTTTGGTCCACGCACTCACCACGCGAGCACAGATGTTCAAACTCAACTCGAACGTTTGGTAAGTTCCAGCACCACGCGCCTTCCCGCCGCCTTCCCGCTTGCTTTGTCTCACATTGCTTGTTCTCCCCCCCTCGCTTGCCTTCCGACATATGTCCGACTCGTAGGCCATGTACGAGGCAACCGTGTCTCAGGTCTACACCCTCTGCTCGCTCGGCTCGCTCGTCAAGTCGGGCCAGGGCGAGTTTGTCGATGCGCTTGTCCGCGCCCGGATCTTTTGGTACGGCCACGTCCACGAGGGAATCACGAGCGGTCTGCGGGGTGGCAGGTTGATTTTGTGAGTCCGCCTCCCACCCGACTGCATATGCGTGCTGACCGTCATTAGTGAGGATGACGATTTGTCGTCGTTCCAGATTACATTCCCATCGCTAGGCAACAACCAGTCCCTTACGCGCACGTCCATCACATACTCATACACCTATCGGTACGCCACAGCTCCCATCAGGCTTTCGAGCGCGTGCCGCCAGATCCATGCCGCCCTCACCGGCCCCAAGGCCAAGCGCAAAGAGGACGTCAACGAACCCGGGCTCAAGGATGCGTGGGAGGCCCTCGGCCGCAGCTGGGAAGAGTTTGAAGGTCTGAGGCACGTTGGCCCGGTACGTCGTTTCGGATCTGCGCCGCGCCCCGTTTGTTTATTTTCCATTGTCCAGGTCGGCATCATCCAGACGGAGGACACGGAACGGTTTGTCAATGGCTGGCAGGTGCGCTCGGATTCAACCTTCCGCTCTGCTTCTGGGCCGCCGCTATCCATGTGCTGACGCAACTGTATGCGTGCAGATTTTCATCTTCGAGTGCCGTGAGTGTTTTTCGCGCCGTTTACCAGGTTCCTGCTCATCAATCGATTTTTAATCTATCCTTTTTGCCCGACACCCTGTTTGCGCGCTTGTCGGACTGTGGCGCGGAACGGTATACCCCGACGTCTTGTACCCCCATTTGGTGTCGACCCATAGATAACATCATTCGCGAGTCCCTCAAACAACGTATGATCGAGCACCGACGGACCCGCGATGCGGCGTTTGTCGTAGATCCCGAGGTCAACCACGAACCTTTGTTGGCCAAGCTCACTCGCCTACATTCGATCGCCGAGGGCAAATGTGAGTGTTTTGTTTGTGCAGTGGCGAGGTCAAGTGAGGTGGACGATGAGGGTTGTGGGAGTGTTGGATCAGCCTTGCCGTGGACCCATAGCCCTGTACTGACATGTTCTGCCAGGCCACGACGTCGCGGGACAAATCGTGACCCTCATCCGCCGTCACCTCGGGTCATCCTTTTTCCAGTACGACGCCTCTCTCGTCCGGGACGGATGCTTTTATGCTGGGCTCTGCCTCGCGCGGGACTCGGGTACCGAGGAAGACATCCGGACGTGTGTTCAGGCACTCGAGGAGATGCGCTGGGCGTTCTCCAAGTCCGAGGAGCGCATCGCGACACTCAAGTGGGCCTGGGAGAACAGGCGTGTGGATGAGGAGGAGCGCCTGTGGAACGAGGGCCTCGTGCGGCCCGGGTCTGGGGCGGGTCCTAGTGGGACGGGAGGGGCGGCAAGTGAGGCGAGCGGGCCGGGGTATGGGTACGGCAAGGGCATCGGGGGGATGAATGGCGAGGGGATTATGAGGACTGGTCAAGACATGCGAGGTGCCACTGACGGGATGGCCATCCGCAGCAACTCGGATCCGATGCGAAATATGTCGTCGGGCAATGGACAGTCCCGGCCACCAAGGCTAACCCTTGTGGACTCTCAGGCAAACGTCGACGCTGGTCCGCTGACGGCCCTGTCCAGCGATGGCAGCTGGCACACCCCCTCCTCGTCGGGCGAACTCCCCGGCTCGCACCACGGCTCACCCATCTCGGACCCCACGCTCATGCCACCGCCAGACAAGCCCGCCGGGCCTGGGCTCGCCATGTCCTACTATGACCAGATGGCGTTTGACATCAACACGTTCGCGCCCGACGCTGGCGCCGCGCACTTTTCCAACGAGCCTACCCAGTTTTTCAGCAGTGGGCTCGGGCACCACCCGGGTCATGCAATGCCCCCGCATGGGATGACTGTGCCGCACGGGATGAACGCGCCGATTGGGATGGCCGGGCATGGGATGCAGGCAAGTTCCGCTCCTGGGAGCACTACTCTACCACCGTTTGGCGCGCAGCATTATGACGCGTATTACCCCCATTCGAATAGTTCACATCGCTGATCTAGACCGGGGGGGGGGGGGGGCGGGGGGGGGGGGGGGGGGGGGGGGGGGGGGGGGGGGGGGGGGGGCGCGCCCGGGGGGCGGGGGGGGGGGCGGGCGTGGAGCG